>PVKC010001002.1:0-55688 GCA_004027635.1 Crocidura indochinensis
TTTAAGAACATTTAATAAAATTTTCCCTATTTGAGAGAGAAGAATTTAATAAAGAAAAATAAGTAAGGGGCCAGAAATAGCACAGTGGTAGGGCATTTTCCTTGCATGCAGCCAATCCAGGACAGACGGTTCAAAACCCGGCATCCCATATGGTCCCCTGATCCTGCCAGGAGTGATTTCTGAGTGCAGAGCTAGGAGTAAATCCCCGAGCACCGCCAGGTGTGAACCCAAAACAAACAAACAAACAAATAAATAGTTTTACCAGTGCTTAAGGACAATAAAAAAGCTAACTTGACTTTATCTGCTGACCAGCAATGTGACTTTGGTTGAATTACTTCATCTTTTAGAGTTTTTATAGTCTCACGTATAGGATAATGACAGGAACATAATTGCGAAGGTCTTTTTAGGGAGTGTTCTGCTTTATATCTTCATTATTGTTTAGGTAACATGTTTATAATAGTTTAAGGTAATGATGTACAAAGTTGTACTACACTAAATGCCTGTGACCCTCTACTGTTGTTCCTCCATATCTAGTCTTTAGCTTGTGGGACGTGTGTCTTTCTGCAGCTTCTAATTTCTTCTGAATTACCTCCAGAGAAAGCTCCTTCTTCTTTGGGCGAGACAGAGGGAATTCAGGGACAGATACTTTTGATTGAGGGCTAAGTATCAGTTCAAAAGACTGGGCAGAGGCATGTTTCTTCAATTCTTTCATCTGGATATCAGAAGAAGCCATGATGAAAAGAATATAAGAGAATGGTAGTGTTATATATTCAATTCACTGTCAAGGAAGCCTGTTTGCATTAAGCTGTCTCTTAGATATTTTCAAAGAGTCTAACTAATAACTAGTTACTCTTCTTTGAATGTTTGATAAAACTTGCCCATAAAGCCATCTAGTTATGGACTTTTATTCTTTGGGAATTTCTTACTGTTTCAATTTCTTTATGATTGTCTTGTTTAGGTTTTCTACTTCCTACTTCAGTTTTGGGAGATCATATTTTTCCAGAAATATGTTCATTTTCTTCTAGGTTCTCTATCTTAACATAGTATAGTTGTTCATAATAAACTCTCATGATGTCTTGGATTGCTTGGGGTTCTGAAGTAATCTGTCCCCTTTCATTTCTAATATGATTTATTTGAGCAGTTCCCATTTTTTCCGTGTGAGTCTTGCCAATGGTTTGACTATTATGTTTATTCTTTCTAAACACCAGTTCCTGGTTTCATCAATTTTTGATATATTTTTGTTTCTATATTATTGATTTACTCTCTGGTTTTTATTACTGTTTTAGTTCCTCTGGTGTTGGTTTTCCAGATATTTAAGGTGTGCCTTTATATTGTTGATTTTGTCTTTCTATTCTTTCCTTATGTAGGCCTGCATTGCTATGAGTTTCTCTCTAATTACTGATTTTGCTGTGTTCTATAGATTTAAAGTGTCCATCTCTCTCTTTGTTTTTGCCATTTGGATCATTGTATGTCTTGGTGTTGTTCCGTTAAAGTCATTTTTGACACTCTTTTTGCTTCTTGGATATGTACAGTAACCTGTTTCCAGAGAGTGGGAAAATCTTCTGCTATTATCTCCCTCACTACCTGTAGCTCCCCTTTCCCTTTTTCCTCCAATTCTGGTATTCCTATAATTTGAAAATTATTTATCCTGTCTTTGTTCATTAAGTACCCCATTTTTGCTTCCATTGTTTTTTTATCTCCTTTCTTTTTTGACTTATTTATCAATGCCTTTTTGTAACTTGTCTTTAAGTTCATCTATGTAGTTCTCCACCAGTGTAAGTCTACAATGGCTTACTAACATGCTTTTTAGGTACTTGAGTTCCATTTTTATGATTCTCTCATCTTCTGAAAAAGTTGCTTTTGTGATTTGTTTAAATTGTTCATCTATAGATAGCTTAATTTCAAAGGGTAGCCATTCATTGATTCTTGTTGCTAAAACATTAAATATTGTTTTTTGGTCCTCATCTATTTGACTCACGCATTTTTGATGGGCTTGAAAATTTGCCAGGGTTTCTTTCCATAGTGCCAATTGCAGTTGTCTTCTTTATTTTCCCCATTGCTCTTTACATTTAGTGGGTTGAAATTCTGGAGTTTCAGGTTGTTTAAGAAAGTGATCTATTACATTGATTATGTAAAAGGTGGCTAGAGGTATATCTGATTTGGAGGTTATTTTCAGAAACACGTGAGGTTACTGAACATAATAGAAATATTGCCAACTAATTCATTGGTTTATTCAACTGAGTTTTGAGTTGTATTTTTCTAAGAGAAAGTAGTGCTAAGTTCAATCTGCTTGGAAATATCTGATATGAATTGAAATGGTGTGTCCACACAATTTGAGAAGAGGGTGTTGGTAGGAGAGTCCAGAGTGTCCATCTCTGTCAGATGAAACTGAGAAGGGTGAGAGACAGTAGGGAGACTATCTTTTTTTTTGGGGGGGGCCACACCTGGCAGCAATCAGAGGTTATTCCTGGCTCTGCACTCAGAAGTCTCTTCTGGCAGGCTTGGGGCACCATATAGGATATCCAGGATCAAACCCAGGTCTGTCTGGGGTCATCCACATGCAAGGTAAATTCCCTATCGCTGTACTATCACTCTGACCCTGGGAGTCTACCTTTTAATATAGTTATTACTATCATACATTATAAAGCTTGATATTATGTTTCATTTCATTTTCCACCCAAGACTAAGCGAAGAAGTAACTATGATGTAAGTTAAGCAGAGTTTTCTAAAACTCGTTGTATGGTTTTTTAACAAAGATTTATAGAAGTTTGTGTACTAAACAGTATTTTATAATCTAAATGGTTAGAACTTAAGGCAGGGGCCTGGGAGATAGCATGGAGGTAAGGCGTTTGCCTTTCATGCAAAAGGTCATTGGTTCGAATCCTGGTCCCTCATATGGTCCCCTGTGCCTGCCAGGAGCAATTTCTGAGCATGGAGCCAGGAGTAACCCCTGAGCACTGCCAGATGTGACCCAAAAACCAAAAAAAAAAACAAACAAAAAAAAAACAAAAAAAAGAACTTAAGGCAAAACTCATACATAATGAATAATTTAAACTAAGAGCTTACTTTTTGGCTTTTAACCAAGGACTGGTTTTAGACAATATTTTTCTGGGCCAGATTTGTGGCTTAAAGTGCATTTGGGTATCCCTGAATTCAATTTTTGGCAGCCACATGTTGGAGGCAACAATTTTATCTGAGAATATCCCTGCCCCCATCCACAGAATTACTGTAACAACAAATAACAAAAACAAACAAAAATGAAGTAGAGGAAATATGTGTGGAAAATAGGCATTGAAATGGTTGACAACTAGGGTATTAAACTGTGTGATGGTATATTGCTTCTAGATGTCATGTTTGTTTTTTAGGTCACACCACAAGGTGTTCAGGGCTTATTCTTGAATCTGGGTTCAAATTTCGCTCTTGGTGGGACTGGGGAATGAGATAGGTTACCAGAGATTGAACCCACTTTGACCATGTGCAAGGCAAGTGTCCTGTTTACTATACATTCTTTTTGACTTTTCTTATTTATGTAAGCTTGTCTTTTTCTTTTAGGTGTTATGGCATTCTTTTCTAAGCATCCTATGATAGACCCACTTCTTTAAAAAGCTTTGGGTTATTGGTAAATGACTCCTAGATACCACATATGCCCCAATCCAAACATCACCTGATATGGTGGTCCCTGAACTCAGAACCAGGATCCCTGATTCTGAACATAGTTGAATGTATCCCCCAAACCAAATAAGAAGTGAAGTTTAGTATAATTCTGATTAGTATAAGCCATCTGGTGCCAGTATGGAAGGTCTCAGAGATTAATCTGCATTCAATATTCTTGAGCAACTCGGAATTCCTGTGAATATAGAAACATTTATCAATAGATAGGCACTAAAAATGAGGCCATTTATCTTATGACATCATTTGCTATGAGTATCCACCTTCTAGTATATGTAACCAGAAAAAAATATAGTATGTATATTTTATACATAAGGAAAATGAAAACCATAGTAACTGGTGTATATATATATATATAGAAATATACACCAGTATATTTGTATATATTTATGGATATATGTATACACATCTATACACATATACATATACATATGCATAAATACATATATACTAGACAGAAATTATCATTTAAATGTAAATATCCATTGATTTCAATTTAGTTAGATATTTGATTTCCACATTATCAGTATGATTTCATAGACATATATTAGATTTATCCCTAGAATGCAATATAGAAGGAAGAAGGTAAAATAAGTATCATAGGATATTAATCCTTAAAATATTGGGGGAGGGGGCCGGGCGGTGGCGCTGGAGGTAAGGTGTCTGCCTTGCTTGTGCTAGCCTAGGACGGACCACAATTCCATCTCCAATTTCCCATATGGTCCCCCAAGCCAGGAGCGACTTCTGAGCGCATAGCCAGGAGTAACCTCTGAGCGTCACTAGGTGTGGACTAAAAACCAAAATACATATATATATATATATATATATATATATATATATATATATATATATATATTGGGGGAAATCACAAGTACTTTTTATTGTGTATTTAGAAAGTTTTTATTCACAAGATGCAACTCATCAAGATGTAGAAATTAAAGAATAATTTATTACCTCAATGAAAATAAATTATGACTCACCTCAGGTGGAATCATAACAGGAAAAACAGAGCTAAAACATTGAAGACAAAACAACATTGGAATACAAGATATATAATTTTTAGGGAGAAACGATTTTCCTTTCAACATAGAAACTCCTTAAAGAACCACTTTCTGACATTACTTCAAAAACCTACATAAAACTGGAAAGTGTTAGACTTTATTATTTGACTCACAAGCTTAAAAATGCCCTATACTCTATATAGATTTGAGTTAATATTTTTCACTTCACTAAAACACATGCATAAAACATGTCACAAAGCAACAGCATTTTTTGGTTTTTGAAAGAAAATACTGATAACATAAAGCAATGGAACCATTGCTGTTATTCTCTTAGATTGTACAAAACTAAGACTGTGACAGGCTTCTTATACTTTATCATTTTGAAGATCTCTAGAATTTACATGACTTGTCTGAAGGAAAAACTAAACCTTCCTTTTAAATATTTTTGTTGTTGTTGTTGGTGAGCTTCTCTCTAATCCTAAGGTAAATTATACACTGCTGACTTAGTTTCACAGCAGTTTTTGAATGTAATGAATAATGTCCCAAAAGAAGGTTCATACTGTAAAAACAATTTGTAAAATAACATATATAACTTTGCTATTTCTGTTATTCTGTAATCCTTGATGAATTTGCGTGTCATCCTTGTGCAGGGGCCATCCTAATCTTCCCCTTATATTATTCTAATTTTAGTATATGTGCTCCCAAAGAAATAGCACACTATTTCTGTTATTCTGATGTGTTGTTAATCACTAGTAATCAAAAAACTCACAAGAAATTTCATTTAAAATTTAAAAAAGTCACTGTCCTACTGGAAAGGCAATTATGTTTATTTGCCTCCAGTGACAATAATTATAAGAACATTTGTGAATTTTTACTAAATTTTATATAATGTAAATAAAAATGTTCAAATATTAATTTATCAATGAAAATTTTTGTCCCTCTCACTCTTCTTTTTCTTGCTCTTTTGCTTAGAACTGAGTTGATTGCACGTGAATGAATAAAAAAAATGCACTGATAATGTCATTCCATTGAAATGTTACCCTATAATTTAAAATTTGTGTTAGAGATTTCATGTAATTCATACACTTTAGTATCTCTCAAGTGATATACAAAGATAATGCTAGTTGCCAAGGTTTTTATTTTATCAAGAATTTAGCATCTAAGTCAGATATTTTTTAATTTTTTAAATCATTAACAGAATTGTTAACAATGAAAGAATCCTAGAATTTATTTGGCATTCCATAGGCAAGCTAAGAAAAATTAAAGTCGTTACATGAGAGAGAACTAACACTAAATATTTCATTGTGGTTAATATTTGTTAAAACTATTACTTTTGTAAACAATGATTGGTATGTTAAGGTTGAATCAGAAAAACAATAAGATCGAGACTATTAAAATAGGCTTCTTTGAGAGCTCAAGAAGTAGCTCATTATTTACTCATCCTAGGAAAATTTCTATAAAAATGAGTTTACAGTTACTTGGGAACTGAAATATTTTATATCAATTGTCATACTTGAGAAACAGTATTTTAAAGTTAAAATATTAAAATATTTTAGCAGAGATATGAAGGGTTATTACTATAATATAATTATGCATTGTGTAATTATGTCGGAAGATTTAATCAATTGGTATTTGAAAGGTTTATAGGTAGAGTTTTTAGAAGATTACGTTTCTGGAATTTTTTTATACAGTGGAATTTCTGATGCTACAGTAAATTAAAAAGTTGGATGATTTTCATGTGATATCTTATTTCACTAATACAGAACAACCTTGAACCACACTAGAGCAATAATTACTTAACCTAAATCAGAGACCAAGCCAGGCCAAACAGCTGTTTTCATTTTGTTAGGAGATCCATTTGATTTACTCTTTTAGTCAGCTTTCATTACTGTAGAAGACAAAACTTCACTTGAGTTTTTAACCCTGAATTCTCTGCCTTGTTTGCTGCCTGCTATAAAATTGCATGGTTGAGCGGCCACAGCCGCTGAACACGCTCCGGAGCTACTGTAGTATTGTGGGAGGCTCTACTTCAACTGGGGAGTGGGAAAGGAGCTTCACAAAAGGAGATAAAAATCTAGATTCTTCTCACTAACCTTTAAAAAACAAAGCAAAACAAACTGGTCACCATTGTTCTGTTGATAGGAATAGCCTTCTGGAGTGAATACCTGACTCTTGTTTCTATATAGCAGAGACAGTCATCTAACATTGTCACTATCTGTGCTGTGTTGTAAATAAGCCATCTTGAAATTGGAAAAGAAACTCAAAGATTCAGAGGTTATAAATTTGAATTCACATGGAGGTAGAGGTTTAGGTATTAGACTATTAGGTCTAGAATTTCTCAGAATAAAGATACACTGATACGTTTGTTTTATTTCATTGTTTTTATAATTTCTATTAATATTTTGACCTTGTTTTCTCCAAATAAAATAGGAGAAACCATACTGGCACTTTTAAAATTTGTTAGGGAGGTAATTTAAACCATTTCTTTGATTTGTCTATTAGGTTGGGGACTATTAATGGCATTGCTCAGGACTTACTTGGGGCTGAGTACACTGAGGCCTTACTCCTGGTGGTATTCCCAGTACCAGATACAGTACTGGAGATTGAACTTGGGTCTGCCTACATACAAGAAAAATACCTTAACCTCTGAACTACTTGGCTATTTGTTTGTTTTTAGTTAAATGATCTCTTAAGATTGATGCTACTTAAATATAGAGTACTTCGAATTGTTGGTGCTTCTTAATTCTTTTTCTCCTTGCCCAGAACACTATGTACCTACTCCTTAAAAACATTACACAAATTAACATAAATAAATTCAGCAATAAAAAGCCAACTATTAGGTCTTCATGATGAACTTCTTTATAATTCCTATCATATCAAAAAACTACATTTTTAACTGTATCATTTTTAACTGTATCTCTTTCAGAAATTTATGGGGTTGTCTCTCCTTTTGTATTTGGACCATACCTAGTAGTGCTTAAAGCTTACAACTGATTCTGGGGTCCTCTGGCAGTTCTTGGGAAAACCATATAATGTGATGGAGATCAAGCCCAACTAGGTCATATGCAAGAAAAGTGCTCTATCCTATCTCTTGGCCCTAAGGAGTTCTATTTTTCAAAAAATTTTTGCAGACAAATATTTTTTATAAGTACTTATTTAGTATATCACAATATGTGATAGTATGTATATGCTTGCATTAAAAATAATTATTTTATTGAAGTGTAGGGAAGTATAGTGATGCCTCTACCTTTTCTAGGGAACTTATAATAGTTACTTTTGGGGAAGAGTCTTGTGAAAAACTACTAAGAGCCAAGAAAAACTACTAAGAGTCAATGATATGAAGAAAAAAAAGATTATTCGCAATTTGCAACAGAATCTTTACAAGAAGTCATGGATCATATTTGTTTGCTATCTATATCCTAAGAAGTAATGTTAGCTCTGATATAGAAAGTCTAATTGGAGGAAGATAATTGGAATCCTCTGAGTCCTTCAGTTACTTGTAGATTGACTAAGTGCCTTACGTTCCTGTTGAAGAGTCACTTACTTAGTACCTAATCTAGATTTTTGATACTGGTATTTATCCCTTGGTTTTATCTATATAGATTTGAATTTATGCATCAGTCTCTATTTCACATTTTATGAAATCCTTTTTTTCCTCTTTATGTCTCTTCTTATTTGTTTTAATATGTATGAGCAAGGATTGCTAAAAATTTTGGCAACAAACAAATCAAAGAAGTCTAGGGCTGATAAAGTGCATGCTTTTCACAGTCAATTTAAATAAAATCAAATTGACATTTGTTGGCAAGGTTTATCCTGCAACAATGAAGAGGAAGCTAGATAAGAAAGTGACTCTAAGGTGACTGCCTTGCAAGTGCTAGCCAAGGAAGGACCGAGGTTCGATCTCCCAGCGTCCCATATGGTCCCCCCCAACCCAGGAGCAATTTCTGAGCGCTTAGGCAGGAGTAACCCCTGAGCATCAAACAGGTGTGGCCCGAAAAAACAAAAAAAAAAAACCCTGAAGATTATCTGGTTTTCTGGCACAGCTTGGTAATAAATGTATTACCAAATAAATGTATATTTGTTAGTTTCTTACAAAATTATAATAAATTGCTTTTAAGTGGTATTGGAACAAATATTTTTGCCTTGCATATGGCTTAATTTAAACAGAAATTAAATTGCCCTTGCTGTAACTGTATTAAATGTTAGCAGCACGTTAGGCATGCATCAGATGATAAAATTAGCTCTGTACTTCCATCTCTGTCAATATCCACATGCCCAAATAATAGTGACTTCATACTTTATCACTCCTTATATCCCCAATCTCTGCTGTAATATCTCTCTAGTTTCAATATTCAGGTATTTCTATATCTCTTTGCTATCTAAAATAATGTATTTCTGTACTGTAGTAACTTTTATTAAATATTTTTGTGAATTACTAATTAAAAATTAAACATAAATCTTTAAACAATAAAATAATTTGTATTTGATAGGTATATGCAATATAGTGTTTTAAAATCTATATATAACCAATTGTATAAAAATTAGATATAAGTACACAAATACAAAATATTGTCTAAAAATTAGTTTTATCTAAAACATAAGATACACATTCATCCTTATTTTGAAACTAGCTATATACATAGAACAACAAATGATTAAGTAATTAGATATTTTGTTCCTTGCTTAGCTGTTTGAGTAGCCTCCTATTTGTGTTTAGAACAAGTAAAAATGAACCTGCAAAGAAAAGATGCAAAAAAAAAAAGACATTATCAATAACAAAGTTGTTGGCTGATTAAAAAGCTCCATTGTTTTCTTCCTCTAATAATTCTTAAAACCCAGTAAAGATTTATCTTCATTCCAAAGGCTTATTGTATTGTGAAACACACCTTACTTTTTTTTTTTTGGGCCACACTCAGTGACACTCAGTTACTCCTGGCTATGTGCTCAGAAATCACCCCTGGCTATATGGGACACCAGGGGATCGAACCTTTGTTCATTTTAGATTAGCGCATGCAAGGCAAACACCCTACTGCCTGAGCCACCACTCTGACCCCCACACATTACATTTTTACATTATAGCCAGGTACACAGTGCTCGGGATTTTAACTGCCATTGCCTGGAGGAGGTAGGGACCACGAACTATTGAACATTTGAGGTCCACTAAACTTCTTTCTTCTTATTTTTTTGTATAGAGGATTACAGACTTTATGGGGGAGAAATAATATTCTAAAACTCAATTAGTTATAAAACCTGCTGACATGGGTTTACTGGATAAAGATTCTCCTGACTCATTATTTTAATAGGGTGTGGCCTTCCAAAGTGAGTCTAGTCTTGGGTTGCATCTACAAACTGCCATCAACTGACCATGCTTGGAACCAATGACAGTCTCTTTCGAAAGTTGACGAGGTTCACAATGTGATTTTCAAAATGAATGTAGAGTTAGTTATAGGGAATGGTCAGCAAAAAGATGACTCAATGTAACAGGAATATTAGAACTGCCTTGCAAAATTCAGACTTTTGCCAGCAAAAATAAGCATCAATGTGATGAATTAGTTCAGTTACACAGAATCTTTCTTATTAACTTTACCAAAATTAATACGTTTTTATCCTCAATGATATAATTATTTTATTTCACTGTTTTACTCAGTTTGTGGGGGCCTGCCCTTATGTAGTAGTTAGAATGGCCTAAAAATTTCTGGGTCCATGTCTACAAATAAATTAGTAGAATACTAGTCCATAGTAATCATTATGCTGTGTTTTGAAATACAAAGGTGAATAATATGGGACTCCTGTGTCTCATGAGCTCACTGACACTGCAGGCAGGGAGAAAGTGCAGGACCAGCAGTGGTACAGTGTGATATGTGCTCTCTTAGTGATGGGGGGCTGGGAGTAGGAGAATAGGGGGAAGCTAGTGTTCTGCGAGAGCAAACATAGAACTGTTAAACAGAAATCAAACAAGTATTGTTTGAAGTACATGGAAGCAGAAGTAAAGAGTGTTTATTGGAATGGTATTCTAGAGTTCAACATTCATTATTTACATTTGAGGTTAATAATGCCAAATAAGTAGAGAATTAGAGTTATTTTATGGAAGGCGAAGATAGTTAAGTTATTCAGTGACTCAATAGATGGAGGAAAGTGAATCCATTGGTTTTAATTCCTTGCTATTTCTAAGGTAAGCTTGTGCTCTTTTTTTTTTTTTTTTTTTACAGAGGAAGTAACTATGAACTCTTGACCAAAGGTGCAGGGAAATTGGATCTTTTTAAACACTGTTTTTTTTTTTTTAAGGTCCCTCTTGAACTTTAGAGATGGAGCACCAATTTAAAATAAACACAAAATTCTTAAAGGAGCACATGGGTGCCCAGTTGTGCCCTAAGGCTTTTTTTTCCATTTAAAAGTTCAGCCTGAAGTTTCCTGGCAGCACAGAGTAGTCTCTACACAATAGTCCATGTTAAGGGGAAGGTAGATTTTCAGAAAAATCTTGGAATAAAGATTGACAGTGAGATTCTATCCAGAAAAACAACTGAAGCAAACAGTTATGGAATGTCATTTAGGTTTTCATCAGGGGAGTAAGTTGTCCTCGAGGTGTGTTCAACATATTGGTAATCACAGTAATCAGAGGCAATGCTTGACAAGTAGGTTGTTGGCCTGAAGAAGGGATTCTGGAAAAGGCAATGAGCCCTACAGGAAATTACCTCAAATTGACAAAGGTTATAATCAAAATGTATCAAGGGTTCCATTAAGTTACCTTCTAAAAACCTATTCCACTTTAATAATTATACGCTACTATTTTTATACTAGGATGGAATGTTAACTAACAGAGAGTTTTACTTGGAATAATTAGTTTAGAGGTAATTTGTCCCAATCTATTAATTTTTATAAATTCTTTATGGATGACAATGTTATTTTCAGTATACTGGGGAGAGATATGTGATTTTTTCTTAAGGCTACAGAGATATAAAAATGAAAATATCACAAACTCTAGATCTTATTAATTTATTATTAGAGGATTGTGTTAGGACTATTAATTACAAGTATGTACATAGACTGAAGATCTGAAGAAAATTCAAAACAGGGAAATGTAGACAGAATGAAATGACGTTGACTGAAGATTGAGTTGGCGAGACTTACTACAATGGTAGAAAAAAAGTAAATAATAAATGCTAAAGGGAGAAAAGAATATGTAAGACAAAGCAACAGTTACACAAATGGAAAAGTATAGTGTGAACATGCTAGTCACAAAAATAGCTTAACTGTGAAAAAAATTTACCTGTGAAAATAAGTTAAAGATAAAACATAAGAAGCTTAGGACTAATTGGGAGCAGCTTTACTAAGATATTGTGTGTGAGAGAGAGAGAGAGAGAGTGTGTGTGTGTGTGTGTGTGTGTGTGTGTGTGTGTGTGTGAGAGAGAGAGAGAGAGAGAGAGACATAGTGAGAGAAATAGAGAAAAGAAGAGAACAGAGAGAAAGTGGAGAGTCAGAGATTGTGACATGAATGGAGAGAACTCTTTCTTATTGATAATAACAATAAAATGTGTTTTGTTAAACGCAAGTGACTTGGTCTTATATGTAATTGATTCTCAGATAAAACTTGATGCATCAGATTGCCTTCTCTCTATTCTTACTATTTCCTATTTCAATAAATACATAAACCTTGGTTCAAGTTAAGCATAATGTTACTTAGAAATAGAGAATGTGGGGCTGGAATGATACCTCAGTGGTAAGGCGTTTGCCTCACATGCAGCCAATATAGGATGGACCCAGTTTGAATCCGGACATCCCATATGATTCTTTAGACTGCCAGGAGAGACTTCTGAGTGCAGAGCCAGGAGTATCCCCTGAGCACCACCAGGTGTGACTCCAAAACTAAAAAAAAAAAAAAAAGAAAGAAATAATGTTTAAAATTACAATATATTGTATTTTTAATAATTGAAAATTTCAAATCTGTATATTAATATTATCAATGTTGATATCATATGATATAATCAAATATATATAATATTTTACCAAATATTTTTGTGGAAGTATATAGGCTACACTTTCCAATTATAATTTATTTTTAAATAAAGTCTAATTACATAAAATAATGACCATCTCTCCAATTCCCTCTAGGGATATTTAAATTTTTTGCGTAATAAATGCATATGAGGGGCCTGGGAGATAGCATGGAGGTAAGGCGTTTGCCTTTCATGCAAAAGGTCATCGGTTCGAATCCCAGCGCCTCATATGGTCCCCTGTGCCTGCCAGGAGCAATTTCTGAGCATGGAGCCAGGAGTAACCCCTGAGCACTGCCGGGTGTGACCCAAAAACAAAAACAAAAAAAATCTAAAAAAATAAATACATATGAAGCTATTTAGGAAAATGAATTTCCTATGAGCCACTTAATTCTCAGAGATTTCTTTTACCTCCCCCCTCTTGTTAAACAACTTCATTTTATCTTTTCTAGGTGCACCATTACTTAGAAATTTTATCTCCAAGGAGTCATTAATCCACCTTACTTTATGCTCCTGATACACTTTCACTAGAAGCTCTTGTAAATGTCTTCTGGGGGAAGAATCTTCTCTATATATACTTTTATACTTGGGTATACTTTTCCAAATTCTGCTGTTTCCGAACCTCCACTCTATGGAAAAGGTGTACTGGAATAAAATTCACAAAAACACAAGCTCTATAATAAGTCTGTTCCTAGAACTAATTCTGCTTACTAAACTCCCCTTCCAACCCCCACTTCCCTCCCCACCAATTTGCAAGTTGTCCCAATCTAACTCAAGCATGGATTTAAAATCTGTTAGAGAGCTCAGCCTGTTGATTTACAGAGCTGAAGCCTGCACAGAGGAATCATCTATAATGGGATTCTTTGCTCCCTGGAGAGACATTACAGAGCAGAGCTGTAAATTACTGAAGAAATAGAGGAGGGGGAAGAAGAGGCAGGGAGCATGCTCAGTAAAAGTAGAATACACTGATCTGAACAGTTATATCTTAACTTCCTGTCACCACCAAATTCAGTAATTATCTGAATGAAAAGCAGAGAGGACATTTTAAAAAATGAGCATACTTTGGTTTGGGTCTTATTTATTTAGTGTAAGATAAATGAAGTATGTAGCTTACCAGTGTCTAAGTAAATTCTTTTATACCTCATAGGGAATTTAAATTTTTTTCTTCTGTCTTTATATATTTGGATCTGATTTGCAGCCAAGAGTCATCACAATCACCTCCTTGCTCTCTCTCTCTCTCTCTCTCTCTCTCTCTGCATCATTCCTGAATCAAATTGCAGTACTGGTTTGATCAGAATAATATACAAGGTGTAGTCATATAAAGTAAGTTGAAATGTTCTTTGCCAGTGCAAAGAAACTAGCCAACAGAGAAATAGATGACCTCAGGAAATGTCTGGCTTAACAAATGTATATCTTTAAGTTGGAAATCTAATTATTTGCCTTAGATTTGCACTGCTGGGAACCTAATGCAAGACCATGTTAAGTAAACTTATTATTTCCGTTTTTCATTTAACCTGTGGGTTGTAGTATGACCAATCTGTTTTATATCCTCAATCAACAGATGATTGTATTTGGTAATAATTTATCAAGAATAAAAATCTGTTTTTGAAACTAATCACCTCATGTTAGGTCTGCCCTTTTTCAAAAACCACCATCTGATATTCATTTTGTCTGCAAGACAAACATACTGATGAAAATGCATATACCACAGGATACAGCCAGTGGAATGAAGCATTTCCACTCTTTGTATATATTTAGAACATTTTCTGTTTTCCCAACAGATGGACCGAATTTTAGTATTAAAGAAAAAATCAATTTTACATAGTACAAACAAATTGAACAAGTACATTGTGTATTTCTAATTACTTTGTAACAGACTGTCCAGTGGAATTTGGGGTCAAATCATGTCATATCTAAACTCTGTGATTGGGAAGAAAAGAACTTTTTTACATTTAAAGGTCTTTTCTTTCCAGATTATTAGAGGAATCTCAAATTAAAAATACTGAATTTCATGTATTTTTCTTTTTTATAATATCTTTATTTAAACACTATTATTATAAACATGTTTGTAGTTGCGTTTCAGTTATAAAAAAAGAACACCCTCCTTTACCAGTGCAACCTTTTTCTAGACTCAAAGTGTTTCAGTGTAGCGACTTGTTTATGTACAAATTATCTTGAAATGCTTTTCTATATATTAAGCAATTTTAACTATCTAAAGTATACCAAAATAATGCATGGATGATAATACTCAAAAATATTTTTATATTATTTAAGGTTAATAGCTCTTAAAACTATATTTACTGCCCTTTATATTATAGCACTTTTGGCACAGGTTCCTTTGTAAAATTAATGGCCAGTTCCCAACTGAAAATTGTATTATAACTTTAAGTTTTGTTGCCAAGGATATGACTAAATTAATAGAGCCGCAGACCTGGTCTTTTTAAGGTCTTGAGTTTTATTCCTGGCACTACATGCCACCCATACCTGCCCCAATTCTTCTGTCCCAGATTTTTACCCTGTAAGTGTACAAGAACTTCCAGAGTGGTCTCAATAAAAATATACAAATTAAAATTTTAGTTATATTTGAATTTATGAATTTTTTCTTTGACATTAAAAAGTTGTTTTTAGCTCCATATGTCTATTTTATTAAAATATTAGAGATTTAAAATTCGTTTTATTGAAGGTAATCCATATTTTTCCTTTTCTGATCTCATCTCAATCATAAAATCTTATATTTCATTCTCCTTACTTATACTTTCTGAGGCTCCATTGAGCTTATTGACAAGTCCTTAGTCCCTCACCACACGAGCTACTTCTTTCTAGTCTCAATGTCCTAGTCTAATACTAGTGAATCCTTCCATTCTGTCTTCCTTAGGTCCCAAATATCTCTGTCTTCTGGAATTTTACTACTTCTATGGGTTTTGTGCAATTACACAATTGTCACCACAATATAGAATGCTATTCCTTAGTTCCTCTCCTAACATAATCCTTTAAGAATTTAACATATTTTATTTCTGCCCCTTTGGTCATGAACCTTAGCTCTTAGTATAGGTAACATCAATGATTACTATACTGCGTTAAATTTTCAGAAAACTGAAAGACAGACAATAAGACAAGTAAACTAGACTTGTATCAAATTAGGAAGCAAAAATGATACAACAGGAAAAAAAAAGAAGCGGTTGATTACAAACTGGTCAAGAAAGACCCTGAAACATGTGTTTTTAAGATAAGGCCAAAATTTGAAGATGGAGCTGGCATACAAAAAGTGGAAGAAAATGGTTTTCATAAAGAGACACATATAAGACATCAAGATGAAGTGGTTGATACATTTGAGCAACTGAAAAGCAACCACTCAGGTCAAGTTTTAATAATAAAGCATGAGACAATATTGGATAGCTAGATTGGGAATCAGATCAGATGGTTCTACACCACTGAAAACTTTTATGCATAGGAGTATAGAGAATATATAACCTCTGTGGTTGCTTGGAGCTTGGAGGACAACAAGATCTCAGAGAAATCAGGGAATATATTGCAGGAGTTCAAATAGGAAAACATTTAAATAGTAGTTCTGGGATAAACACACTGCTGCCTATATTTACTATCACATCTCTTAAAGAGTCTTTTGAAACCTAAGTGAGCAAATAGCTTACATTTTCATTGCTGTTACATGAAGTCTATCATTGGCTAATGAAGTTGCCAGAGTTGAAATAATGCAGATAGTATAATCAAGCATAGAATAGGTTTTACTCGGGTGTAGTATGAAGCCAGGACAGGCTTTGACATGATCCAAATTGTGTATGTAGCAGGGAGAAAATGGAATTCGAACTTTGCAATAATAGAAAACAACAAAATTAGATTGGTATTCTATTGTAACAGTTAGATAAAATTTAATAGACATTTAAACAAGGAAAATGGTCATAAAGGTAGTGAGTGGACAAATTTGAAATGAGTTTGATTTGATTAAAATTGGATAACATAAAAATGTCTCTGGTATCTTTGTTGAGAAAGTGAGTTGATAGAGGTATAATTTAAAAAGAAGATAAGTTTCTGGAAATATGTATTTAAAGTTTAGCAACAGTGTCAAATAGAAAAATTTAAAACAGAGAGTCAAATATGTATCTGAAAATGTAGTGTTTTAAAAAAATGTATTAAAT
This sequence comes from Crocidura indochinensis, assembly GCA_004027635.1. Lineage (NCBI taxonomy): Eukaryota > Metazoa > Chordata > Mammalia > Eulipotyphla > Soricidae > Crocidura > Crocidura indochinensis. Next base: position 16,816 of record PVKC010001002.1, read on the forward strand.
TACCAAAAGTGAATCAAAATTAATCATAATTGTGTTTCAGTCATACAATGTTTTAACACCTACCCCTTCACCACTGCCCTTCCCCAAGTTTCCCCTCTTACCCTCTACCTTGTCTCTATGGCACTCTTTCTTTTCTTTTTGTAATACTTTAGTTTGCAATATTGTTGCTGCAGGGGTATCTAGACATATCTCAACTGGCTGTATGTCATATTTTGTGTGTTGGAGGCTCCAATTTTATTCCCAATACCATATGGAAACCAGCACTGAGCCAGAACTGGCTCTGGATCAGTGCCTATGTGGCCCAACAAGACGGTAAAAGAGAAGAGAAATAAGACAAATATTGTTAATTTATTTACTAATTAATTAAGTTTTTGGTTTGGGAGCCATACACGGTGGTGCTTAACAGTTACTCCTTACTCTCAGCTCAGAAAATATTCCTGGGAGGTGCTCAGGGGACCATATAGGATGCCAGGGATCAAACTAAATCAGCTGCATGCAAGGCAAATGCCCTACCACTATACTATTGTTCTAGCCTAAAGAAAAATAATTTTAAGAAAAAAGAAAGGAGGGTGATGGAAAAAAAGATGTCAAGAACCAAAGACTTTGTTTTTAGGGTGTAATTACCATTTGTTTATTATCAGAAGTTGAAGAGTGATTGGTGAAGAGAAGGTTTAATGTTTCATAAAATCATCGATTTTGCTTTTGTGTGTACAAATTGCACAATAGCAACATATTAGAGGTATTTTGAGGGAAGTCAGCAATCAATATTTGATACATATTTTAAATTATATACATAAGAGATATTTTAAAACAAATATATGAATGCTGAAGAAACTTCAACAGTTAAAATAATGAAAGGAAAGACTATGATGAAGTCTTTTATTTCCCTTGGAGCAGCCAAGTTTAGTTCACAGAACAATTGTACCTTGAAGACTATAACAATAGTCATAGAAAACCCAGAAAGAAGTTATCTGTAGTCACATATATCCTGTTCGGTTAGTAACAGAAATGTATATGAGAACACTGGAGATTTAACACAACTAATTTTCTAAAATGCCACTGAATTGATCTTTATCTGTAAAGCCAACACAGACATGCAATAAGTAAGAGCTCTTTGCCTCTCAGATTTCAGTGGGATAAAGCCTGGTGTTTGATTTCACACCCACAGATCAGCAACTCTGATTGATAAGGATTCTTTAAAAATTCATATTTGTTGAAGCAATGCTTTTCATATACTTTTTCGATCATTAAGTTTCTTAGGGTACTTTTAAACTTAAAAGCAATTTAACCTTTGTCTAACTAGACTCTGAGCTCCACATTGCAAAATGATCCTCCCCAATAAGTCTAATACTATGCTCTTGGAATTCCCTATTCCTGGTGGTTGAACCAAGTTTGTATATTTCCAAAGAATACTGACCTTCTTTGAAGAGACTTTATGAACAAACCAATTTTCTCATTCCAGTGGTGGGAATGACAAGCTAAACCAAGCCTAGAACTGTGGATTCCTTGTAGTAACACTTCTGATTTCTAGAAAAGTAGTTTATATTGAATACCTTAAGTGGTTAGTCTATCATAAAATTTGAATTCTTTAAGATAAGTACCTATTGTTAAAACTGGGATGTTTAGACACCACACATGCAGATACATTGAAATAAATATGTGTATTAACAAGTGGAGTAATAAAAATGATCAAAATTTAAGATTTATCAAAAATGCAGAAAACTTTATTTTTCTATGGTGCTTTGAATCTGAGGTTAACCTTTTTTGAGATAATTGAGAGTTATTTACTACTTTCTGCCTGTGCAATTTAGACTATTTGTGGGTATGTAATTACTCAGATGTATAATTTAGCTTATAATTTCCTAATCATCTCATTTTAAGGGTGGTAGAGGCAGAAGTAACAGTGTTAAACTTTTCTTATAATAAGTTAATTACAAGTGTAATGAAATATGTGAATTACATGTTAGAAGGTACAGATTTTATGTAAAGACAATATGACCTCCTTTTCTTCTCTTTTCTAAATCTTTATGCATCAAAAAGTTGTACAAAACTAATAAAATATTTATATTCTATAGTTACAGATAAAACTATTAAGACTGTTTTAATACATTGGCTCTGGGTAGATTATGACATGAGATTATTAAAAAAGAATAAGAAGTGGGAGAATAGCATAAGGGGAAGAAGGAACTAAAGAAAACTTTCATGTTTTCCATGCAATATTAATGTCTCATATGGACCCTGAATTCCTCACAGTTTTTTTGGTCACACCCGGCGGTGCTCAGAGATTACTCCTGGCTCTGTGCTCAGAAATTGCTCTTGGTAGGCTTGGGAACCATCTGGGATTGGTCTTGGTACTTGCTATGCCATTGCTTGGGCTCCTTTCCCATATTTATTTTTTACTGTTATGCGTATCTTCAATAAAACTTTGCTCTCCTGGTTGGATTATCTTCTTCCAATTGAATTGTTTGTTGATTTCCATAACATATTGTATTAAAAATAATAAGGTCTACTTTAGACTAAATGATATTAAATTATTTTTTTACAATCTCTCATCTAACTTTACTGTAAAATAATTGAGACATAAAACTTTGAGGTAAACATATTAAAGGAAGAACAAAATATCACTTAATCAAAGCATTTTTCTCTCTTTTAGTATCTACTGTTTGATAATGAGTCTTTCCTAAGACATCTCAGCATTATACTACCTGGTTAAATAATGAGGTGCTGTGCTGGTCTATCAAGTGGTTTGGATAATTCTGAGTCTTCAAGTTACATTGTAAATAAGACCTAAAGGAGGCAGATTTTTACAGATATGAACCATTTGCTGTACGAAGCTATGTGATCTATAGTGCCACATTTATTATTGCAGTGACTGGCACTCTTCCCTCTACTTCCTTTGTAAGATTCTATAGGGACAGAGTAGTGTCAAGATTATTGAACCTTCAGGGTTTTACAGAAATCTGGAGAAAGTTAATAGAGGCCTTTTGGTCAGTGGTTCAGCAAAATAAATTACTTTGTAAAAATCAGTACATGCCCTGATACTTGAACTAAGAGTCTGATAAATTAATATTTTCCAAAAGTCAACTTTAGCTAATCTGAAAATCTGCATCCTCCTAGAATTATGATTTAATAGAGGATGGTGAGTGTGAAATAAGGTTGAAATGTTCAGTAACAGCAATACTATATATATATATATATATATATATATATATATATATATATTTGGTGTTTGGGCCACACTTAGGTTACTCCTGGCTATGTGCTCAGAAATTGCTCCTGTCTTGGGGGACCATATGGGACGCTGAGGATAGAACCATGATCAGTCTTAGGCTAGCGTGGGAAAGGCAGATGTCTTACCACTTGTGCCACCGCTTTGGCCCCATGGAATTTGCTATATTTTTAATGTATTTATAAAGCTCTTATTGACATGATAAATATATATATATAAATTGATAAATTCTTTAATTGAAGTGTTTCTAAATCAAGATAAATGAATCAGTTTTTTTGTCTTAGAAAAAGTAAATGTGGAGGCATATTATGCCATATGGCCTGAAAGTTCTGGCTTTTTATTTTTTATATTTTATTTATTTAAAGAAAATGCATCACGTAGTTGACATCGTTAATCATTATGATACATTTGTTTTCAGCTAAGTGAAAGTAAAATTATTTTTTAAATGGAAAGAAAAAATTAAAAAATTAAATGGAAGACAAAAGGAAAGAAAGGTAAGGAAGGGGAAAAAGTACACTAGCAAGCTCATTTGTGAAAATTATTATATCATCAATGAAGCCAGTAATATAATGACAGAAGGTTTAGTAAGGTCTTGTTATTTGCCCAGTCTGTTAAACTGGGAGTTCCCCTAGGGATAATAACATCAAACAATTGAGACTGTCCAGAAATTTAAAGCTGCAATACTGATTTTTAGGGGCATATGCTTGCTGCAGGGCATTCTGGAAGAAGGCCCGGTTTGAACATGGCTACTGCATTTGTGGGTGTGGTCACAGCTGCCAGGCTTTCCGGGAAGAAGTAAATTATGGGGGAGGGTACCCATTCGCTTCATATAAAGTCCAGGTAATATCTGCCCAACAACCAGTGTGCCTGAAGTGGGTCAGATTGGCATGTCTGCAGGAAATCGTAGAGGGTCAGTGATGAAGCAGGCCATCCATGAAATGGTTATTCTGGATGATGGAGCAGTAAGCAAGGCTTTGGCAGGGTGTGGACTTGGTCCAATGTATTTTTAATAATAAATATGTTCCAGGCCATCAGAGGAAAAAAATTTGCCAAGAATCTTGCTTGCATCATTTCTGAAAGTACTGTGTTTATCTGGCCAAGCTCATGTATTGACCAATGTTTTAAAAAAGAATGTGTTATCTCCTTAGAGCTTCTTTACAGAAGATAATTTGTACTATTCATTTGGAAATTAATCTCATTACTTTTTTCAATATGCTTTTCTTTGTGTTTATTAACTTACCTCCTAATCTCTAAAGCGCTCTTTGATCTTTTCACATAAGGGAGTTATAAAATGATATGGAATGTGTTACTACTACAAACAAAAATATGTTTGAAAATTGATTAGTTCCAGAAATATGACATTTCTTTGCTTTTGGAAATTGAAATACTCCACATGGATAGTGTAAAGAATAACCTTAGCAAGTATTATTGGAAAAAATAGTAAATTAAAAAAAATACGGGGCCGGCGGTGGCGCTGGAGGGAAGGTGCCTGCGCTAACCTAGGACGGACCTCGGTTGGATCCACCGCTTTCCCATATGGTCCCCCATGCCTGCCAGGAGCGACTTCTGAGCGAATAGCCAGGAGTAACCCCTGAGCGTCACCGGGTGTGGCCCAAAAACCAAAAAAACAAAACAAACAAACAAAAAAAAACTTGAGTTTTCTGGATGAATATGATATTTACTACTTTTTTGTATTGACAAATATCATTCCTTTTCCTAACTAATATTTAATAGGACTCTTGAAAAAAGAGAAATCCCATCTTATATATACATATTCATAGTAAAATAATCCAGATTTCAAGAGTATTAAAATATAGGATTAGTAATTAAGAAAATCATGTTACTATGGTTCTGAAGGGGTGTGTTAAGGAGTTAACTGTTGATAAATTTGAAGTATACAGAATTTTGAAGATGCTCTTCTAATCAATAGCAAGAGCTGAATGAATATGCTATAGATTATATTCTTACTAATCTCAGTTTTACACAATTTTGGTAAATCTTTCACAGGACCATATTTTAAGTAAGCTGTTTAATTTTAATAAGTGCATAAATGTATATGAAGTATACATATACTTTTTAATATTGAAGTATTATTTGAAGTGAGAATATCTATTTTTAAAGTTAAATGCCTTTGAAATGGCCAATTGGCTAAGTTAAGAATAAGAGGAGAGTAGGCTTTGATTTTTATAAATACAGTAGAAAAGCAATATTCCAGGAATGTGATGATTGTTCTATGACATTTTTGCATTATTTTCACGGTTGGTGCTTTTTTGTGTCTTATGTATAAAATGTGTTCTAATTCTATATGTGCTGATTTTGTATGTATAGCTTTGGAAATCTTTAAATCACATTTGTGTGTATATATATCTTTTTTTATCAAAGTTTTATACTAGATTGCTTTATAAGGGAATGTAAACTCAAAATATACATTAAACAAATATAATCCATAAGTGCAGCATTTAAAACCTAAAGTTAACCCAATTCATAACAGATGCTGTATTAAGCTTCACAATTTATAACAACTTTTTTTATTTTCTGGTTTTTGGGCCACACCCAGTGACGCTCAGGGGATGCTCCTGGTTATGCGCTCAAAAGTTGCTCCTGACTTGGGGGACCATATGGGAAACTGGGGGATCGAACGGCGGTCAGTCCTAGGCTAGCTCAGGCAAGGCAGGTACCTTACCTCCAGCGCCACCGCCTGGCCCCAATTTGTAACAACTTTTTTTTTTTGGTTTTTTGGCCACACCCGGTGGCGCTCAGGGGTTACTCCTGGCTATTCACTCAGAAGTCTCTCCTGGCAGGCACGGGGGACCATATGGGGAACCGGGGGATCGAACCGCAGTTCGTCCTAGGTTAGCACAGGTACCTTATCTCCAGCACCACCGCCAGCCCCCAATTTGTAACAACTTTTAAGAAAATTTTTGTTTTTTTTAATGGCTATTTAATAAAGTGTAATGAATGAATAGTTCTCAGTGAATAAATAAGGAAGTGCAAAACAAGATACCATGTTGGCTACATATGGGAACTAAGAATCAAGAACAAGAGGTTATTTATTTATTTATTTATTTATTTTGGTTTTTGGGCCACTCCCCGTGACGCTCAGGGGTTACTCCTGGCTATTCACTCAGAAGTCGCTCCTGGCAGGCACGGGGGACCATATGGGGAACCGGGGGATCGAACCGTTAAAGGACTTAATGGGCTTTCGAAGGAGTCAGTCGAAATGACATTGAACTTGAAGACTTGCTTCTCTGATTTTTGCTGTATTCAGAATTCTTTTTTATGCATGTCATACAGATATATGACAGATGACTAGTTAGATGAAATTTGAGGTAGTAAGCTGGAGAGCAAAATTTGTAGTGGATATTGTAACTCTAGTAAATTCCAGGGTTCCAGCTTGTCACATTTAACCATGCCTAGGTTTGAATGGTTATTTCCTCAGTCAGCCCCTCTTCCAATTCCTGTAGGTGCCTCCGACTAATGAGCTATTTATGGAGCTGTAAAGGGTGAGAGTGAGGATGGGACCTCCCAAGGACTCTGCAGCTGGTCTCTCTTCCTCAGAAAGGCTTGAGGCTTACTCACACTAGAGGCAAGAGAGTCTATGAATGGCTGCAACAATTCTAGATTTTGTTTTTCTCAGACACATTTACCTGATCATTAGCTCACAGAAAATCATCAATCCATCTATTTTCCTGCCTGTTCGGCTTTTTCAGCTACCCAATGACTAATATATTTCACTAATTTCACACATAGCATTGACCAGGTGTCCTCAAATGCAACTAATTGCATAAAATGCATGTTGACTTTACAGCTATTTTTATTTCTGAGACAGGTTTCAGGTTAGTAGATAAAGAATCTTGACATTTTTAATCCAGTTATAAGGTCTTTTATAAATAATAGTTGTCAGTTAATACGTTTTTTTCTCCCTCAAGAATTAGTGGCATTTCAAAATGGAATTTGGTACGTAGCTATAGGTTGCTTTTAGAAAAATAAAGGCAAGTTATTTACTTGCTTTACCATTAAGTGCCTTTTTCTGTATTTTGTCACTTAAAAATATGTTATCTTAATGCTCCAGGAACATATGGCACCAATGAGTTAATCGTGGTCAATGAAGACTTTTGATTCTAACTGTGCTTTGCAGCAAAACTCATTAGTTTTGCATGTCCAGAGAAAGAAAATGATTAAAGGTTCAGTTTGATGATTTCTCAATGTTCTTGGCCTTGGGAATGATATACAAATCTAAGGGAAGTAGCCAGACTCTTGGAAGAGTGAAGATGACTGTTACACCGGGGGCATTTTATTAAAAAATAACATACATTAAGAAAAGCACTGAAGCATACAATTTGATAAATTTTTACCAACTGCACATGTTCATGTCTTTCAGGCTCAGTGCAAGAAACAGATGTTATCAGAATCTCAGAAAACCTGTATCTCCTTCTGTTCAGTATATAAAATAATAAAAATAAGTATTTTAATTCATTATATCATAGATTATTCTTATTTCAGAAATTTAAAAGCAATCACAGTGTGTAAAAGGTATATCTAGCTTATTTAATCAACATTGCTTGTGAAAATTATTTACATTGGGATACACAGTTATGACTTGTTTTTCTAGTTTCTGTCTGATATTGAATGAGTATAATACAATTTTGGGGTATTTTTGAGTTGTTTATAGTTTTTATTTATCTCAAATAGAACTTATAGCGCATAAGTTCTCACTAGGCCTCATTTCTACCAGGCAGGATTTAGCAAAGTTAATGTATAATTGCCTTTTATGTGACCATGGTGTGCATTTGCTGGGTTTAGAGGTGAGTGGGTGCTCTAGCCCTGTGTAGGCTTTGTTCACTTCCCTATATAATGTCAGCCTGGCTATAACATGCAGCTTTGCCCAGAATAAAGGCATGTCAGACATAACTGAGGCTCTTCACTGCTGTTCTGGCTACCTGAATTTGAATATTGGTGTCTCATGCAGAATTGGTATTTGACTAACTATTAAAACCATTCCATTTATTTTGTTAATATTTGAATATTTCTGTTAGCTATTCTATAAAGTGGAGGAATTTCTTCATATCATAACAATTAGACACTGTCAGAGTTTTTCATACTATATTTTAAAAGTGAAAATAATCACTAACATCTATTTTTTTTTGTTTGTTTGTTTTTGGGTCACACCCGGCAGTGCTCAGAGGTTACTCCTGGTTCCATGCTCAGAAATTGCTCCTGGCAGGCAATGCATTGTTCTATAGACTTAATGGAAAGAATAAGCTAGAACATTATGGACTTTGCTTTCACATGAATACACTATACACTACATACTTCTGTAAATATATAATAAGTGAGGTAAGAAAGTTTAACTTGCCCGAAGTCAATTAATTAGAAAAAATGCATTATGTATGTTCTTTCTTCACATGTAAGTTACATAAGATCTATAAAGATCTGACTGAGAGTTGATAGGGATGGGGGCTGTAAAGTGAAAGACTAGCATGGGAACATACTAGCTTCACTCCCCGATGCTAGAAAAAAAAAAGCCTGAAATTCAGGGATGTATATGGAGAAAACTCTCAGTCTAGTAAACAATTAACAATTTTATTGAATTTTATTAAACTTTTCTAAACAGACAACTAATCACGTTTATTTTTTTTGTTTGTTTTTTTTTTGGGCCACACCTGTTTGATGCTCAGGGGTTACTCCTGGCTCAGCACCCAGAAATTGCTCCTGGCTTGGGGGGACCATATGATACTGGTGGGGGGGGGATCGAACCGCGGTCCTTCCTTGGCTAGTGTTTGCAAGGCAGACACCTTACCTCTAGCGCCACCTCGTCAGCCCCCTAATCATGTTTATTAATGCTAAACTTATACCAACCTTAGCAAATATAGAAAAATGAAGAATAAAGATTCTGTAACTGAGTCCTCAGCAAGTAAATTCCTATCAGAGCACCCAGAAAGTAAAGTCTCTGCAGAAAACACATCAGAACCTTTCTTTTTCCTTTACTATTACTTTTGTTTGGGACAGAAAACTTACTGAGAAGCAGGTGTCATGTCAGGTGTTTTAATTTCTTTCAGTTCCAAGTGCTGTAATAAAATTCTTAGATATTTTAAAATGTCATTTGTTCCTATGCCACACGTTGTTCTTTTCAAAGAAACATCTTGCAAGGGGAAAAAGAAAGATGTGAATTGGGATAAAAATAGATGTGGGCTTTGGTATGTAAATGTTTTAGAAATGAGATGATATGATGACATTATCTAGAGAATGACTTTGACAAATTTCTTGTAGCATAGTGGATAATGAAAAATATATTCAGCAAAAGTGAATCTTCAATATTTACTTTAAGATTGGCTAGAGAGTTGGAGAGACAGCACACCAGATTGTGTGCTTGCCAGGTTCAATCCCTGGCACCCCACATGGTCTCCAAAGCACTGCTCGCAGCAGTAATAGCTGACACTTTTATCTTCAGCATCAATCCAAATATTTAATATCTTGGCACATAATTTTGTTCTTATTTTTTTGTACCCACACCTGACTGTGATCAGGGACTACTCCTGGCTATGTGTTGAGGGATCACTCCTACTGGGGTTTAAAGGACCAGAGGTGTTGCCAGTATTTAAACTTAGATTGGCTGCATGCAAAGCTAGCACCTATCCCACTATACTATATCTCTGGCTCTTTTAGCACATAACTGAATGAAGGAAAGAGAAAAAGGAATCTAGGAATTATTATGAAAACACAAAACATTTCTTGTTACTGATACATGTTTTCTTGTGGGCCGCAAATGGCCCTCCGTACAACATATAGTGGCCCTACCCTAGAGGAATCTTTTTTTGTTTTGTTTTGGTTTACTTTAGTTGTTTGGGTCACACCCCAATATGTTCAAGGCTTACTACTAACTTTGCACTCAATGATCACCCCAATTTTATCTCCTGCGGCCTGCAGGTAAATTGAGTTTGAGACCCCTGGATAGAGTGTATTGAGTGTAGAGGTTCAGAGCCAGAATTGTCCTAGTCAGCTTTAAATTCTAAGAACTTGCTAGATAGAAGTTGCTTGGGCAAGTCACTTAGCTTAGAGGTTCTGTAAATAGACAGATGTTAGTAATCTGTTCATTCAACACATTTTAATCGGGAGTTACAGTAGTTACAGTGTTTCGAGCACTATTCTATGTACTAAAGCTATAGAACTTATTAAATCAAAGTCCATGGTTTTATGGAGTTTGCTCTTTAGTAGGAGTATAAAACCCTATATAGCCATATAAAATCAGAGTCACAAATACTAAGAGAACTAGAGATAAAAATGATAGCATTAGTCATATGATAAAAATTATGTGCAAGTCGTGAAGGTGGTGGTGAGAATAGTCATAAAAAGATTCCTTAGGGGGCCAGGCGGTGGCGCTGGAGGTGGGTGCCTGCACTAACCTAGGACGGACCGCGGTTCGATCCCCCGACTCCCCATATGGTCCCACGTGCCTGCCAGGAGAGACTTCTGAGCGAATAGCCAGGAGTAACCCCTGAGCATTACCGGGTGTGGCCCAAAAACCAAAAAAAAAAAAAAAAAAAAAGATTCTTAGTGGATTTGGGCTCTATTCAGCAACTGAAGGAAGAAGAGGATGGTACAGAAATATCAGAGAAGCCAGAATGGAAAATTGTAAAAGTTCAAAAATCTAGCTTTTTTGCTAGATCAGCAAAGAGTTAGATGAGTCTGAAAATTATGAGAAGGAAGGGATCTGAAGCTGAAGCTACTGACCTTTTAAAAACTTCTAGCTTAATTTTGATTTGGCAAAAATAATAAAGCAATTAAAGAGTTTAAGCAAGGGAGTATTAATATAATATTTAAGACTAGCAAGGTAGTTTAGCAGGTGGGGCTTCTGTCTTGTGTGGCCAACCAGAGTTTAATGTCTGGCACCCTATATGGCCCCCAACCCCTCCACTAGTGATCCCTGAGTACAGAGACAGGAAGTCCCAAAACAAAGTAAATAAACACAGAAAGATAATATCTGACGTGGAAAAGAGATGATAGCAGGGTGTGAGCAGAAACACCAGAGCACAATTAGTTGAGAAGAACTTTACAACTGCTGTATGTAAGAACTGGTCATGTTATTGTTTGAATGTGGGTATGAAAGAGACATAAAAATATACTTGGACATTTTGGTCTAAGTTAGAGAGAATGATTTTGTGGGAGGAATGATGAATGAAAAAACAGGGAAATATTTTCCATAGAAAACAATTATGTGTCAAAAGATAAGAGCTTCTGATTTTAGTATGTTAAGATATTTTTTTAACTAATTTATTCAGAGTTTATTAATCCCCTATTATGCCAGTCACGGATATACTCAATGGAAAAATAGTCATAGCAAATTTTTATCTTTAAAATTTTTCATTCAAGTAAGGACATAGTAGACAATATATACTCATTTTAAATAACATATACACCGTGTATCATTCCTTTGTGACTTCTCAAGTAATCTGCTTTCAAAAACATGAAACCTATTAGTTGTCTCTGATACTTTATTTTTCCAGTGTGCATCTTTCTTTTTTGTTTTGCTCAGATACAATAAATAGATTTTACACCAAAATATTGTCCTGGGCTTTATATAAGAGATTTGTTTTAATTAAGTATATACATGCATTTTTTTTTGTTTGGGGGCCACACCCAGTGACGCTCAGGGATTACTTCTGGCTATGTACTCAGAAATAGCTCCTGACTTGGGAGACCATATGGAACAAAGTGGGTTCTAACCGAGGTCTGTCCTAGGCTCGCTGTTGCAAGGCAGATACCCTACCACTTTGGCCTATCACTGTGCCACTGTTTGGGCCTCTATACATGCATTCTTGTCCAAACAATGTTTTGTGTTTATGGAGGTACTGAATCGTTTTTACAAATGGCAAGTTGTTCACATAGATAATTATTCCAGAATGTTCCTAACATAATTTTCTTTTCAAATTTTTTGTTTTGGGGTCACATCCAGCAGCACTCGGGTGTTACTCCTGGCTCTGAGCACAGAAATTACTTCTAGAAGGCTCCAGAGACCATATGGAATGCCAGGGATCAAACCTAGGTTGGATGCATGCAAGACAAATGCACTACCAGCTATGCTATTGCTCCAGGCTAGACTCACCTAATATAATTTTCTTACCTCATATTTATACTGCTCTTGTATATTCAAAAACTTCTTAGTTGCTTATTTCAGCAATCATGGCACATTTTCTTTTTTAAAATAATAATTTATTTAAGCCTTGAGGTTACATAAATGTTTGTAGTTGGGTTTCAGTCATCAAATGTACAACACCTTTCCCCAGTATAACTTTCCCACCACCAATTATCCCCATTTCTCACCTCCCCTATCCTCTGCCTGTTCTCAGGACATTTTATTTTATTTCTTGCTCTCATTATCATTTTTATTGTAGTTGTTAGTACAGTTATTTCTCTAATTGCACTCACCACTCTTTGTGGTAAGTTTCATATCATGGGCTGGTCCTTTCAGTCCTAATCTCAATTATCTCTGGGTGTTATTTCCATACTGTCTTTTATTTTTCTTAAATTCCACAGATGAGTGAGACTGAAAGAGTGTCTATATCTCCCCTTTGCTCATTTCACTTATCATAATAGTCTCCACTTCCATCCATCATTTTTTCCTAATAGCTACGTAGTATTACATTGTGTAAATGTACCACAGTTTCTTTAGCCACTCATCTGTTATTGGAAGCATTTTTCCATTATATTCAATTTCACTCTAAGCCCCAATATCTATTGGGGCTACAGAGAAAGATAATACAGCAGATAGCGTTCTTGCCTTGCACATGGCTGACCTGGTTTTTATTCTTAGCAGCCACAATGGTTTCCCAAGAACCATTGTTAATGATTCCTAAGTGCAGAACCAGGAGTAATAAACCCCTGAACAATGTTGATATGTTTTTGAAACCAAATAAATGAATGAATCCAAGAGATATTTAACAAAAAGTGTTCTGCAGTGAAATTGTTTTAAAAATTTTCTACACTCTCCACTTAAAAATTCGCATAGGCTATACATTTCTTGTTTTGTTTTTGGTACAAACACAATGGTGTTCAGGACTTTTTCCTGTGTCTGCATTCAGCTATCACTGTGGTGTGACTATGGGGACCATATGTGATGCCAGGGATCAAATCTGTGTCAACTGCATGTAGGCAAGTGCCCTACCTGCTATACTATCATTCTGGCCATGGCCATGATCATTTTTTTTTTTTTTGGTTTTTGGGCCACACCCAGTGATGCTCAGGGGTTACTCCTGGCTATGCGCGCTCAGAAGTCGCTCCTGGCAGGCACAGGGGACCATATGGGAACCGGGGGATCGAACCGTGGTCCGTCCTAGGCAAGGCAGCAGGCACCTTACCTCCTGCGCCACCTCCCGGCTCCCTTGCCATGATCATTTTTAAGTATCTAAGAAACTTTAGAGTTAGGTGCTTTAGTATTTACAATTTTATAACCTAGAATGAACTAGATTTAGTTTTCCATAAACTAGAAACATGCTAATATTCACAGAACTGTTATTTAAGCTATTTAAGCTTGGAAAAATACAGTTTGCAGACATCAGTAAGAACTCTAGCTGAATGAGTTTCCATGAAGAAGCTGGCTGTGTGTAATTTTAGGCAAAGCAGTTGATCTTTCTGTTTTCTAGATTTCTCATCTGTAAATTGGAAATAACATCTCATGCAGTCTGAAGAAGTATACATATTTTTATTGCCAGGTTCCATTTCTATCACAAATAAATAATTTTTATGTAATTCAATATTATGTATAAAATATCCCTTCCTCCGAAAATTCATGCTCAGTTCTGGCTCTTTTTAATTCTTCTACATATTGGTCAGCCCATGTCTACCTCATCTCACTCTATAGATTTTTTTTTTTTTTTTGGTTTTTGGGTCACACCCGGCAGTGCTCAGGGGTTACTCCTGGCTCCATGCTCAGAAATTGCTCTTGGCAGGCACGGGGGACCATATGGGACACCGGGATTCCAGCCGATGAACTTTTGCATGAAAGGCAAACGCCTTACCTCCATGCTATCTCCCGGGCCCCTCACTCTATAGATTTTTATGGTACAGACTAGGTCTTCACTGCCTGATACACAGTTGGGGTCCAATTAATATTGAACTGCACTCAACAATTTTTTATTTCTTAAAATTATATCATCTTGTTTCAATTTTGATTCCACAATATTGAGGCATGAAGGCTCACTCTTTCTGTCATCTTGAATATGTTTATATCATCAAGGTTCCCACCACATAATCCCTTACTGACTTTGCTTTGGTTCTAGTTCTGAGAACAGATTGTGCTGTGGTTCATGGCACTGCTTACTTTTCTTTCAAGAAAATGGGAAAGATTTGGACTTTCATCCTTTTCTTTTCTTTCCCTTTACTGGATAAAACATTCATCTGTAAGTGCTTTTTTTATCTTCTGAATTAATTGCATCTCATTTTAGAAGTTTTTTATTTTGATTCATTTTACATATTATCTTTCACCTGTGAGTTGTAACTAAATTCCGTCTACTTGGCTGACTAATTTCTGAATTAATTTCTCAACTGATCTTTTCCTCTTCAGCTAATTTTTTTCTCCTTTGATTATTTACTGAATTGTTCAGTTTTCCTTGCTTAAAAGATCTCTAGAAGCCCATTACTTCAAATAATCAGCAACTGTGGAAACCCAAAGGAAAGAAAAGGAAACACTAACACAATCTAAAGGAAAGCAAATAGGATCTGTCATAGTCAATGTGATTAATCAGGTCTTTTATTTTCTGCTCACAACAGTGTATTCTGCAGAGGACAAAATAAATAGAATCACAAATGTTTAAATAATTTTCCTAGTTGAAAAATATGACTCCAGGCTTTGAAGCCAAGATATCTGACTCTAGAGATCTATCAAGGCAACCCATAGAACTAAAATGATTATTTGATTACTCAAGAAATGAATATAACTGAATAAGAATGCTTGATACAAAGATTTCTGACATTCATGAATTAACTGAGAAAAGACACAGGGTGTTACAAACTGTGAGAATAGGAAGAGTCAAAACCAATTATAGCAATTATAAAAACAAATATAGGGGGAGAGGTATAAATATAGAAATGTAGAAATATAGAATGGAAAGTGGGAAATGAATTGGAGAGCAGACTGCCATTTTTAGCTGAATTTACTAGCTACTTAGCTCAGTAATACCAAGATGCAGGTCACTTTTTAAGATCCAAAAGCACTGTGAGTGAGGACCATGCACAGTGTCATGTGCTGGGATGTTAGTTTGTCCTGTATTTTAAAGGAACTCCATTAAAGGTTGCAAAACTGGTTCATTGCTCATTCCCTAAAATGTTACCTGTCCACAAAGTACTGTTTTGTCCCTTTATATCAGAATGATGTTCTGTCTAGGGTAGTCTTAGTAAAGTATTCATTTAAGTGAGTTTTTTGTTTGTTTGTTTCTTTCTTTTGGGGGCCACACCCAGTGATGCTCAGGGGTTACTCCTGGACATGCACTCAGAAATCACTTCTGGCTTGTGGGACAATATGGGGCACCAGGGGATTGAACCACAGTCCGTCCTAGGCTAGTACATGCAAGGCAGATACCTTACGGCTTTCACCACAGCTCCGGCCACTCATTGAGTTTTTATACTATATCCTTCCATTTTCTTCTGACTCAGAGTCTTATTTTATAGGTCTATTGTGAATCTTAGGCACTTTCTTTCCTATGTATTTTCCTTTTTTTGATATGGCGATATGGCTGCTTTCAATACTCTGTTTCTGTTTTGATCATGGAATGACATAGGAAATTTTTAATTGTCATTCTGAGCATAGTATGTTTTGAGGTTCTCTTATTTGAGTATATTTTGCTAAGATCTTTCTGGTCTCTTGTACTTGTCTTTATTCCTTAACTCTAGGAAGATCAAAACTGGGATTAAGAGTTTAGATAATTAAATTATTGCTTAAAGCATCATCACATTACAAAAAAGGTCACTTTTATAATGGATGAATTGTTTATACTTGTGTTGAAAAATACATATGATAAATCAGGATAGCTATAGTGAATGGTATTAATCTTCCAAATCTATTGGCTCCTAAATCTATATATCCTTTTTCTCCACAAATGAACAAGTACTCCCACATCGTACACCCAATTTGTTTTCTTTTGCTCCTCAGTTCTCAGTTCACACCAATACTAGGCAATTATTTACATAATATCTACTTGGAGGGATCAATAATTAACCTGTTTGAGTTACCTGGGGAATTTAGTATTTTAAATTACTGCTCTCTAAGTATGTGAAACTTCTAAATATTAATTTTTTTTTTGGTTTTTGGGTCACACCCGGTGACGCTCAGGGGTTACTCCTGGCTATTCGCTCAGAAGTCGCTCCTGGCAGGCACGGGGGACCATATGGGGAACCGGAGGATGGAACCGCGGTCCGTCCTAGGTTAGCGCAGGCACCTTATCTCCAGCGCCACCGCCCGGCCCCCCAAAATATATTAATTTTTTATTTTAATCAAATATTAATTATTAATTTCACAATGAAAAATGCAAAAGCAAGCAAGTTGGCTCTTCAGATGACAATCTAAAAGAAGCAACTTTGCAGAGACAAGAAATTTGTATCAAGTTAGTCAAAAGATTCAGATTATAGTCAAGAACTTTGAAGTCCTAAGATAATCATTTGAATGTTCTACTAGTTCTATTATTTCTATTTAGTTTCTTTATCAGCTATGATACTATATTAAATTCAGCTGATTGATATATAAACAAATATATTGTTTTATATACTTCAAAAAGACATTTTAGGTTGAATATGTACTGAGAAAATATACATTATGGTATTAAAAAAAAACTCATAGACTTGACTACACCAGATTTTCAAAATGAACTTAAAACATTTTATTTCTATTTTTAATATTATTACTTTATTATTGTTATGTTGATTTGGAGGCCATGTTGTGATGCTTTGAACTAACTCCTGGCTCTATGCTCATAGATCACTTGCAATAGAGCTGAGGGGTCATATACTGTACTTGAATTACATGTGCATCAAGTACATGCAAAGCAAGTATCCTACCACATATACAATTCTCTGTTTCTACTCTTTCTATCCGTAAGATTTTCTTAGTAGTGTTTGTAGATCTGGGATACTCTTCTTTTAATATTCAGATTGGCAATGTAGATGTGAGTGTTTGGTGATTGGAACTTGCCATGTAGTGCTGCTGCATGACCTAACAGAAGTGGGGAACCTCACCCAGCAGTTTTGGAGCTAACCATGGTGATTGTGTTGGGGTTTATTACTGACACAGGCAAGATATCCTTTGAGCTATCTACCTGGTCCAAATACCATGTAGATAAAAGGATTTTCAGAGAGATGGCAGAATTTGCTGAGCATGCCAGAAAATTGTAGGCTTGGAAAAACTGTAAAAGCTCAGGCCAGAAACAGAGTTTTGCCCTAATATTTCAAATGATCAAATGTTTGGAAAACATCATCTTTAAAAATGTGTACTTATCATTGTAAATGTGACCAGAAGAAATGATTTTTAGTCATTTCCTCCAAGTAGCTCTTTAGTTGTTTCCCTTTTTACTGTAAAAATGAAATGAAAGAAGGTGCTTGTGAGTTTTGCTGCCTGAATTTTTGCCTTAGTGTTTATTTCATGTAAAATTTGTAATCACAGTTATAATTCTCACTTCATATCTTTTTCAATGAGCTTGGATCAAAAAGGTTATGCTACTTAGCATTGTAGATATTAGTTAATGTAGAAAAATCCAAAACTGAACAGAAAGCTTGCCTAAATCAGTAAAAATTGAAAAACAAATTGAAAGTTTTGGAAGGGAAGGCAAAAGTTGATGACATTCCTCATTTGATTACAACAAAGTTTGATGCTTGAAGGAACTAATTTTAGTGAAATTGCAGTGAAATAACTTCTTAGAAACCTCTAAATAAACATCAAGCAAATTAGGCAAGTAAATCAGTCTTTTATTTTGAGGTTCCACATTCAAAGATGCTCAGGGTCTATACCTAACTCTGTGCTTAGAGGTAACTCCTGACAGTGGTCAAAGAGCAATTTATGATGATAAGGATCAAATTGGGGTTGATTGCATGCAAGCAAGCAGCTTAACTCCCATGCTATAGCTATAGTTCATAGATATTCAAGGATTTTACTGGAAATTATCTAGGACCGACCTCATGAATGAGCTACTAATGCAAAGGGCACTGTATTTAAAAACTTGGCTTAATGTTCTGATATATTTGACTTGAAATTCTTAATAACTTTAAAATTAAGAGGCCTAGATGTCAATTTAAATTTTGTAGGAGGAAGATGCAATCAGATGTGCTTAGGGGCTAGGATTTGTGTTCTGGTGGTGCTTGAGGTACCATATGTGGTTCTGAGGATTCAAACTAGTCAGCAGGATATAAGCCAAGTACCTTAAGCCCTTTCCTATCCCTTTGACTTCCACATTTTATACTTAAAGCTTACAACTACTCTTGGTGGGAAAATACCTGATAAAGTAAATGGAGTTGGGGATACAGAAGACAAAGAATATTTCTCTCTGGCCCCTTTACAAATCTCACCTTGATTGAAGGTGATGGGGAAGGGTAGCTGAATGGAAGCATCCTAGTAGTGTAATTTGAGGAGAGAAGAGGGTGCCCAAATTTGTTCAGGGGATCTAAGGGCCACTACCAGAAATACTAAATTAACTGGTCCACAGTTTAGTACAAGAGCTAAAGGATGTGTTGTTATTCAGTTTCTGTGGTCTGGTGTTCACCAGTATCATCTCTGTACTATTGAGGGACCTCTAAGGTTCACCCAGAAATGCTTGAGGACCATATGATGCTGGGGATTACATTGCTGAACCTTAGCCTCTCTACTATATTCTGGTTTACATTTATAGAATAGTTGAGAAATGAGGAGTCTTTGAGTTGAATTGATAAGCGACTGGTATAACCCAGAAACCTGTATATCTCAGCATTGCTACAAACTCAGTTATTACTAGCAGAAGCACAAATACCAAGATGAATTTCAGAATAACTGGGTTTCTAGCTGTAAGTTGCTCCCTTAACTGGCAATCTCATTTCTCCTTTCAACGTTTCTTGTACCTCTACCTAAAACTAATGCTAGTGTCTATACTAGTTTCTTGTTGCTACCATAACAAATTGCTATGAATTTGGTGATTGAAATTCTTCATTTGGTACAACTAAGTTTGGTAGTTCAAAACAAGACAAAATTTTAACTTAATCAATCTGTAGTTTAGAAGCCAAAAATGGGTCTCACTGAAGCCTCAAATACAAGGTGTGAGCTGCACAGGATCCTTTCAGATAGTTCTTGAAAAGAATTTGGCTTCTTGCCTTTTTCCAGATGTCTGCCCACAGTCTTTGACTCATTGTCCCAATTTCAAAAACAGTCACTTTATAATTTGCTGTGCTTTATTCTTCCTCCATCTCATTTTAACTGAAGAACTATGATCTACAGCGCAATTAATGATAGTTTTTATGCATACATTGTTCCACTACCACACCCAATATTTACACACACACACACACACACACGCACACACACATGCACACACACAAGATCAGTTCTGCAAACAGATGCTTTGTTTGGCTGTTTGTTGTTCCTTTACTATGTATGTGAGAGGTCTTATTTTTTGCTGCGGCAGTCATGGCATCTACATAAATATGGTTAAATAAAGTTAAACTCTTTAAATTCTATACAAAATGTTATCAATTAATTGTAAGTATATATACTTTATTCTTCTTACTTCACCTAAATAAATGGTCTCTGATATTAAAATTTAATGTGATTGCCCATTTATAACTGAAGGAACTTTCTTCAAAGCCATTTATCACAAGTCCGTGGCAAACATATACACAATGGGGAAAAACTAAAAACCTTTCTTTGAAGATCTGGCACAAGACAAGGTTATTTTTTCTCACCATTTCTTTTCAGTATAGTACTGGAAATATTTGTCATAGCATTTAGGTAAGAAATATACATCAAGGTCATCCAGCTAGGAAATAAAGAAGTCAAGCTCTCATTGTTTGAGGATAACATGATACTATATTTAGAAAATTCTTAAGACTACAAAAAAAACCTTCTAAAAATTATGTATTTGTGCAGTAAATTGGCAGACAACAAAATTAATACTCAAGAAACTATGAATTTACTTTGTACTAAAGCGAAAGAGAAGAAATGATGTTAAAAAAATCAACCCCATTTAAAATTGTACTTCAGTAAATCAAGTATCTTGGATAAACTTAACTAAAGAGGTGAAATACCTAAAAAAGAAAATTACAGGGAGGAAAGAAAAAGAAGATTACAAAACATTGCTTCAAGAAATAAGAAGACACAAGGAAATGGAAACATATATCCTGGTCATGGATTGGGAAAATTAATACCATTAAAATATCAATGATCCCAAAGCATTGTACAAATTTGATAAAAACCCCTATAAGGATACCCATTGCATATCTAAAAAAATAGATCGAACACCTTAAAATTCATATGGAACAATAAACTTCCAAAAAGAGCTGAATTAATCGATGGAAGAAAAAGATGGGAGGCATCCTGACCTCAACTTAAACTGTTCTAAAAGGTTGTAGTCATTAAAACAGCATTGCACCGGGACCCTCAGATGAAACAAAATAGACTTGAATTTTCTGAAACTCACAGGTGTATAATGAATTCATCTTTGATAAAAGTACAATGAATACTAAGTGGAACAAAGAAAGCCTCTTCAACAAGTAATTCTTGAAAACTGGCAAAAAGGTGATCTCAGACCTCTCTTTAATGCTATGCACAAAGATCAAATAAAAATGGTTGAGAGCTTGATAACAAAGCTGAAACCATAATGTAAATTGAAGAAAACTTAGGCAGAATTCATTGTTGACATTGAAGCTAAAGGCATTTTCAAGGATGAAATACTACTGACCAAGCAAGTGGAAGCAAAGATAAATAGGACTGCATTAAACTAAGCAGCTTTTGCATCTCAAAGGAAATGGTGAATGGGATACAAAAATTGCTCTTGGAATGGGAGAAACTATTAACCCAAAACCCATCTGAAAAAGTATTAATATATATGGGGCACTGGTAGAACTTAGCAAGAAAACACATATAACAATATCCAAACATGAGGAGAATAAATAAGTAGATATTTTCTCAAAAAATATGTCCAACAAGAACATGAAAAATGTTCCATATCATTATATATTAGGAAGATATGTAGAGAAAAGGACTCTCATTTTCTGCTGGTGGAAATGTAACCTGGTTTAGCCTCATAAAATTAGAAATTGAGCTTTCATATGATCCAGCAATCCCACTGCTAGGAATATAACCTATGTGTCCAAAAAATACAACGCAGAAAATCTTCTGCACTCCTGTGTTCATTGCAGCACTATTCATAATAGTGGCAAAGAGTTTGGTCCCAAAATTGAAAAAAATGA
The DNA here is from genome assembly GCA_004027635.1 of Crocidura indochinensis. Classification (NCBI taxonomy): domain Eukaryota; kingdom Metazoa; phylum Chordata; class Mammalia; order Eulipotyphla; family Soricidae; genus Crocidura; species Crocidura indochinensis. Next base: position 38,459 of record PVKC010001002.1, read on the forward strand.
CAGTATGGTATCCAATATCCAAAGACAATAGAGATGAGGACCAGGAAACCAGTTCATGGTAAGAAGCTTGCCACAAATAGCAGGGTAGTATAGTGAGGGCAGAAAAGGACCACTATGACAATGATAGAACCTATAACTATAGACAAGAACTGGGTGCTAAAAGAAGATAAAATGATATACACAATACCTCTTCAGTAACAACAATGCAAACCACAGTGTCTAAAAGGAAAGAGAGATAGAAGAAGAAAAACATTGGTCCCTGAGAGAGATAGCTGTGAGGAAGACTGCAGAATGGAATCTGGGCACATTGGTGGCAGGAAATGTGCTCTGGTGAAGGGTGTTGTACATTGTATGACTGAACCTCAATAATGAACAACATTGTATTTTGTAACTGTATATCTCATGGTAATACAATTAAATAATTTATTTATATATAAAAACATCAAATGGAAAAATATTTGAGTGATTAGATGGGGACACCTGACACTGCAGGGTGACCTTCCTGTTTCTCAGTCTCTAATTTAATAACATCTGCAAAATTTCTATTGTCATGGAAAGAAATATATATGTGTGTATTTTTGCTTGTGTTCCAAATATTAGGGTGGGGTACTTGGGTACCCTTATTTTTTTCTACTATACTATTTACCCCTCTAAACTAACTTTTCTGAGTGATTGTCCTACCTTTTTAAAATAAAATAATATCTTTATTTAAGGATCATGATTACAAACATGTTTAAGTTGGGTTTCAGTTATTAAAAAAAAAGAGCACACCCCCATTCACCAGTGCAACAGTCTCACCACCAATACCCCCATCTACTTCCTCTCCAATCCCCTGCCTGTATTCGAGACAGGCATACTATATCTCTCACTCATTAACATTGACATGATAGGTGTTAGTGTAATTATTTCTCTATCTGCATTCACCACTCTTGTGGTAAGTTTTATATCGTGGCCAGTCCTTCTAGCTCTCACCTCTATTTTCTCTGGGTGTTATTACAGTAATGTCTTAATTTCTTAAATCCCATAGATGAGTGAGATTATTCTGTGGCTATCTCTCTCCCTCTGATGTATTTCACTCAGCATAATAGTTTCCATTTTAGACTAATTTTTCTTCTTGATTTTTTCCCTTCATTTGGGGGTGAGTACATGAGAATAAGGGTCTACTTTGTTTATTATTCTGATGTTAGATAATGAAAAAGGTGCTATTCTGTGACCTAAGCAGGAACATATATGATATTGAGCTTATTAAGCAAGTGAATGGGACATTCAGTTTTACAGCATACTAATGGTAGAACCCTTAAAGGAAAACTTAAACATCTGTATGTTAATGTATATTTGCATATTTTTATTTTTGGATCACACCTGGGAATCTAAAAGTTTACTCTGGCCCTGCACTTAGCAATCACTTATGACAGGTCTGGGGGGATCATATGCCTTTATGAAGATTAAATCTGGGTTACCCATTTTCAGGGCAAGTACCCTATCCAGTATACTTTCTCCAGTTCCTGCAAACTATTCTTCTAAAGGAGGGCTCCTCAAGCTTGGACTATTATTACAATTACCTGAAAAGTTTTGTGAAGTCCTACTATCTAGACATACTACCTGCCAATTAAATCAGTATATCTTGGAAAAGTAATCATTGCAGTTTTATTTATTTATTTATTTATTTATTTATTTATTTATTTATTATTTATTTTGCTTTGAGGCTACACCCGGTAATGCTCAGGGGTTTCGCCTGGCTATGTGCTCAGAAATCACTCCTAACTTGGGGACCATATGGGATGCTGGGGATTGAATCACAGTCTGTCCTAGGTTAGCATATGCAGGGCAAACACCCTACCACTTGTATCACCGTTCAGGCCCCCCACTGTAGATTTTTAAGACTCTGAGAAAATGAAATATATAGCCAATTTTTATAGCACAATTTTTTTAATAATTTTTATTGAGACCAACAGGAATTACAAGTCTTTCACAGTTGTATTTCAGGTACATAGTGACAGTGAATTAGGGCAATTCCCAGAACCAGTATTGACCTTCCTTTGCCGTAGTTCCCAGCATGCCTGACTTATCTCCAAAGTTAGCCCCCTGGACTGCTAGTATAACAAGTCCCTTTGTGTATAGTTTGTTGTAGTTTGGATCTCTTGATTCTACTGTCGGTGACTTTAGTTTGGGTGTTTAGAATTGACCGTTTTTTATTTCTAATCAATGATAATGATAATGGGTCTCATCCACATTTTTTTCTGTTTGTAGGAAGACATAGAAATATTAGGCAGAACTAGATGATTCATATTCTATGGTTCTGTTTTTTTTTAAGTGGATGGGAGCCCCTGTCTAGAAGCTATAAGTATAAATAAAATTAAAAGAAGAAATAAAACAAAAGAAAGAAAAATAGAATAAATAAGTAAAATAAATAAAAATGGGGAGGGGCAGATGTGGTATTTTTTTCCATAGACTCAATAAATATTGTGGAAATTAGAAAGGAAATTCCTTTGACCTAAGAAATACAGGGTGTCTTTCTACCCAGGAAGCATACTGTCATGAGACTGACTACAGAAAATTCTAATATTTTATAAGTCTTAAATTTTTACCTGTATTATATTAATAAAGATATGAAAAACAAGTAATTTCATTTATTGGAGGCAACTCAGAATCTACAGTTAAGGATTAAAGACACCTGACAATTCATTTATATTTTAGAATATTAAAGATTATTTATGGAGGTGTTCATACCTCTCTTAAAACATTTATTAATGTGAAAAATTGAAATGTATTCATATTAGAGATTTTAGAAGCAATTGATTAACAATCTATCAATTATCAAAATGACGCAAAGTTTAGAATATTTCATAAATGGAAAAATTAGGATAAAAACATATATATGTAGTACCCACAAGAAACTTTGGGATATCATTTTCTGTGTTTAATTCTTGTAATCTTTTAGCTTTTCCAGACAGTACATCAAATTGAATAAGACACTACCACTTCAATGTACTATAGGAAGGGCAATAGGATATCATAAAAATAATTCTTCAAAAGCCTCTGGTCAGGCCTGTGACCATATCATTTCAGACAAAACTGAGGAGCCATTTGACCCAGATCAGGGAAGACGGAAAGAGAACTTCAGTCATTTGCTTATTTAACTATTTTTAAAGACATAATTAGTTCTATTGAATTATTGCAGTGGAGGAAGGACAGAAATATGAGAACCCAAGTAAAGTAAGGGAAAATAAAGGCAAGGGAAACTCAACTTGAAAATTTCAAGAGCTGAATAACGTTGAAAACAAGGACCATGTTGGTTTAATGGCTTGTTTCCTTTTGTTTATTGCTGAGCAACAGGGCTGGAACCATTGGGGCTTTTACGGAAAAAGAATTTCATGGACTGAATATTCAAGATGTGTGGGTGGATCCAGTGGACTTGCTTTTGTTGATATGGGCACTGCTGGGGCCACTCAGAGCCTGGAGTGAACTAGATGGCAGGGCCATTCTTGACAAGCTCTCAATGAAGACAGAACTGCTTCAGTCCCACCTTCCCATTTTACAGAATACAACTAGATTTGGTCTCTTTCTTAGTGTTTTAACTACTTAGAAAAACAGCACCGGAGATGAGTCAGGTTACACACAACATGCTGAGATAATTTTTCATCTTATATTTTGTTGAAAAATATTTCAATAAACTCCCAAGTTCCTAAATAGCGACCAGTAAGAGAGAAATGTCTGTTTGCTTTCCTCTCCCTGTTTTCAATAAGCAATTGATTCTTCATGAAATAATCTACAAAATGAAATATCTTTGTCACCATCTTTAAGATGTTAATGCATTTTGTTTTCTAAACTTCTTTGTAAACCAAGAATCAGGTAACAAAGTATGACTTGGACAAAGACCACTATCAGCACATGGAATATATTTAAGAAAAGCTAGTTATAAAAAGGTAATGCATCATATTTGTAAAGACTCTGCAGCTCCCTGAGTTCCCAACAGTGTAACTCAATCATCATAATATGTTAGTGGAAAAATGCTTTTTCATTACCAGTACATTATAATGATCTTTTCTCTTTTAGTAAATGGAAATTTTCCTTGTGAACTTATTTTGCTGTTAAATTTGCCACAATTTTCATTGAGTGTAGATATTTTAGGGTTTATGATAAATTCAGGTGAAATATTATCAGTGGCCGTTTTGAGGGAATTCATGAAGTGTTGCTTTCCCGCCTTACAAATTTACCTAAAAAAATACTCAAGAGTTCTGGAGATTCTTTTACACATGGAAAATGGCATTAGTCCCATCTTAGTTTGCACTTATGATGAAACGAACAATAAAATGTATTACTTGTAAATAAAAATATCATCCCTCAAATCTAATTTGTCTTTTGTGCTTTGGTACAACCTCAATCAAAACAGTCAATCAGTAGTGACCTTATAGGGTCACTAACTCTAAAATTAATTCGGGTTTTAATGATATATGTCTCTAATTTATGCTTAAAAAGTGTGGACCACCTGTGTTGTTGACTCAATGTGAACATCCTTAAACCTAAGGGTTTTGTATTAAGATAAAATTCAGACATGCAGAATATATGTTTCTTTAAAGTGATGCTACAAAAATTATTTTCTCAATTAGATATGTGATTCATTTTTTATCTTGTAAAATCATAAAACTCATAACTTTGATTGAATACATGTCTGTGATTTGTTTTCACTGGCCTCCTTTCTTATTGCCTTTCAACAATGACATTATCCATATAGCATAACCACACACTCTAAAGTACTTTTCATAGAGATAGAGTCACATTTGGCACTGGGCTCTAGCTTACAGTGATACAATTTAATAGTATTAATTAAATATATTCTGGTAGGCTGTAAATAAATGTTTGTGATTATTGTCTGAAGTCAAACAGGAAAAAGTATAAGCAATAATAAATACATTTGCTCTCATTCCAATATGCCTGCTTAGGCAAATTTTTGGCTGGAAAAGCATAAGTGAGTAATTAGATAATTGCTGCCTTGATTGAGCTTAATAGGAAACATTTCAATTAGGCTAAAACTACACAGAAAGGAAGTGGGTTTTTTACAAAGGGAAACATTCCTTGTCAGGCAACTGTCAGCTTGTGCCCACACTAAGAGATGGGATTAAGTGGATCTCTGCAAAGGAAACAAAAAAGAAATGATTGCAGTAATTAGACCTATACTTAAACATTGTGTCTTCTGATAGAATTTCTTGATGATTCTAGCTTCGATAACGTAGCCCCTATAAATGTCTTGCCTGTAACAAATTATTGCCTTAAATCTGTGGAAAAACAAGTTCCTGAAAAAAAAAGTTAAGATTTTCTCATAGTACAAAAACTAACATTCTAGAATTGCAGCCCTCTTCTCCAAGCCACCTGCAAGCAAATAATCAGAAAAGTCATTTGGGGCTCGTTTGCATGGTTAATAGTTTCTCCCTAGCATACCTTGAGTGGATGTATCTAGTTGCTGACTCAGGCCTTAGCCAGATGTCAAAGGCTCCCTTCTCAGAATAACTGTCCATGGACCAGTACCATTCTTAATGTCCTGGGAGTTAAAGAAATGGTGGGACCTCTCTGACCTGTCAACATTGGGGCCTTATTCATTAGAGGGTACCTGGTTCCACCCTCAAGTAGTTAAATTTATGGGGATGATGTCATACCTGGTGTCATTTTTTGGATACTAGCAAGTTTTCTGATCCAAAGCCTTTCATTTATAGACACTTCATAAATCATTAATGTAATATTGATTTCGTGTTTGGTGGAAAAATATATAGCTTGAGCTCTTGCTAAATAAACGAACAATGGAAAAGCTGCTGATAAACCAACATACTGCTTACGTGGATATATGTCTCTAATCTGATAAGGAACTTTTCGAGACAAATATAGTCTCAATTAAAGTATGCTGAATTTAAGACACTTGAAACCCTGAATCATTTGATTTCTTCTGTCTGCTGGGTGTGCATACTTCTTCCTTGGTGTAATTGTTACACTAAATAACCTAGAGTAAGAGATCATATATTAAGAGACCATTAACAAACTTGTATTTGGCATATTGTGTGTATTTGTATGTTACATGGGGCAAATCCAGGGTGGCACATGTGCAAGGCAAGAGTTATATCACTGAGCTACATCCCCATTAAGTTTGGAATTAGGTAAGCCTGGCCTGATTCTTAATTTGAATTTTCTTGCTGTTTGCATCATCTTGGGAAAGTTACTTTACCTTTTCAAATCTCACTTTCTTCATTACTTATCATGGAAGACTAATATTCCTTTTCTCTGAGTTGTAGTGAAGAACTAATGAAATCATACCAGAAATCATAATGAAATGATACCAGAAAGGTCTTTTTGTTTGTTTGTTTGGGTTTTTGGGTCACACCCAGCAGCACTAAGGAGTTACTCCTGGCTTTATGCTCAGAAATTGCTCCTGGCAGGCTCGGGGGACCATATGGGATGCCGGGATTCAAACCACCGACCTTCTGCATGAAAGGCAAACGCCCTACCTCCATGAATCTCTCTGGCCCACCAGAAAGGTCTTAATACAATGAAACACCTAAAAATTCTTGGCTTTTATTATTTTTAGATGGTGAAAATTCTCAAAGCACAGCACCTAGAATGCCTTTTGAAGTCAGTAATGCCTTTTTTCACCAGAAGACAAATTCCAAATGTCTTTCACTTTGTGATGTAAGGCCATCCCCATGTCTACTTCAATTATCCAGAATGAAAAACTGATGTGAATCTTGAGAATCCATAACCACGATGAACTGAAATCCTGTGCCAATCCACTCCTGGGCCAACCCCCATTGTCCTCAAAATTTTGTACAAAAAGCCACACTGCTCATTCTTAACCAATGAAGCAGCTGTGTGTGTGAGATAGATAGATAGATTGATAGATAGATAGATAGATAGATAGATAGATAGATAGATAGATAGATAGATAGATAGATAGATAGAGAGATCCCTTCAGTGCTTTGACTGTACAATTTTAGGAACTAAATATGAAAAAGCTTCACATCTTCAGAAGTTTTCATTTGAAGGGAAAAGTAGAAGTACTGAAGAATATTATTTGTTCTTGGTGGGTTGTGCAATGGGTAGAGTATTTGCCTTGCATATGGTCCATCCAGTTTGATTCTCAGCATCTCAATACCAGGAGAAATTCCTGAACAGAGAGCCAGGAGTGACCCCCTGAAAACCAACAAGAGTTGCCCCAAAAGAAAAAGAAAACAATTTGCTCATTACCACATTGATATAATTCTATTAACCATAAAAGTAGCAATCTTTGGACATTGGTTGATATCAGAATCTGAGGGCAATACATTTAGAAGCATTTCATGTACTCCATTAAGTATTATATTTGTTTCTTTTTTCCTTTCTTTAGAACCATCCCTGGTAGGTTAAGCCGAAAAGGATTTCAATGTCTCATGTGTACCATGTGAAACTTTCATTAGTGATTCTTTCTTGGGGATTAGAGGGGTGGCCCCTGGGTATGTTCAGGGACAATGCTGGTTGTAATAAAGAGGGCCTGTACAGATTAATAGGACTTTGCGTATCTTAAAGAGCTAATAGAGATGGTCTTTGTCCCTATTTGTCTATAAACTCTTGTGATGAGTTTTTCTGGAGCAAAATATGAGCCAGGAAGCTTAGCTGACAGATCTTATTTTTGTGGCAAGATTCAGATGCAGTGTCTTACAGAACAAAAAAGGTAGCCCTATATTTTTCGTCATATTCTTTCTTACTTAATTCTGCATTCAGTACTTATGCATCCTTTCTCTAGCAGCCCCTTTTACAAAGAGTTCTGTTTAATGACAGCATCTTGACTTACTGCCAGAGAAGCTGGAAATGAAGGAAGTTAAAGATAAATATCAATGGTGATGTTTTTTCCCCCTCTTGATCTCTTTTTAAGAAAGGCAAGTTTTATGCTCATATCCTAACTCATCCCAATAGAGGGTCAATTACAACCAGTTGGCTTAGATTCAGTCCAAGAAAAACACTGGGAGAAGGTTCTATAGGGCTGGATACTGAGAAGTTCTAGGACCACAGTTAATGTTAAGAATGTGTCAGCTCAGCTGTGATCCGGGCATTGACTCAGTATTTTAAGACCCACTACTTTCCAACATAGCTCCAAATGAATCAAATTTAGGCAGTTTTGCATGCTAAGGTATTTGTTTTTTTTTTTTTTAAACTTTTTTAGAGTAAGAAGAAAATCACCCTTAAGACTTCCTTAATAACATGATTAAAAGTTCTGTTGTTAAGATTAAGCTGTAGAACATTGGTTTGGTGTAGACGTCCCCTCCCTGCTCTGGGTCTTCACCACTTCACTATAGATACCTAAACAGGTTTCAGCATCCTCTTCCTCTCTCTAAGCATTGAAAGAAGGAACAGTATAAGTACAGAGAGATTATTAAAATGTATGGTGATGATAGGAGCATTACATTTTAGAATCTAAAGAGTTTGATGACTGGAAATCCATGGGGAACCTTTCTGAAAACATCTAAACTTTGATAATTGCACCTCTAAATTTGAAAAGCAATATAGAGGACTTAATATACTGAGGTTAGAAAGATTCAGCCTGGCAGCAAATCATTCCCCTCCTGAGGGCTAGTTAATGGTAAAGCCTGCATTTTTGGCCCTTCATTCAGGTGAGACCTCAGATCCAATTTCTTCATCACGCTTATACAAACAATATGAAATATGATAATTAAAAAATGAGAACAGTGAGGACTCCTTGCCAACTGGTAGTAATTGCCTTAAAAAAATAAATATTTGTGTTCTAAAAGGCATTAGTCTTTCATCTAATAACTACCTATTCAAGACATTCTGGAAGTGTGACAGAATTCTAGCTTTTGTGGCCAGAGAGATAGCATGGGGGTAAAGCATGTGCCTTGCACGCAGAAGGACGATGGTTCGAATCCCGGCATCCTGCTAGGAGTGTTTTCTGAGCATAGAGCCAGGAGTAACCCCTGAGCGCTGCCAGGGTGACCACCCCCCCCAAAAAAAAAGAATTCTAGCTTTTATTTCTGTTATTAACAAACTATCTGATGCTTAGGCAAGTAATTGAACTCCTGTATGCTTTAACTATTAATTTACAAATCATGGGTGTTTAATTAAAAGATTAGATAACAATTTAAACTGTTGTAATCTAGATATATTACCAAGTTATACATCAAGCCTGACATTAGCAGAGAAACATAATCATCTACAGAACGTTAAGAATTAAAAATTCTGTGGCCTAAGCGATAGCACAGTGGTAGGGCAATTGCCTTGCATGTGGCTGACCCAAGATGGACCTCGGTTCGATTCCAGGTGTTCCATATGAAGTGATTTCTGAGTGCATAGCCAAAAGTAGACCCCTGAGAGTCACTAGTGTGGCCCAAAAAGCAAAATAAAAAAATTAAAACTATTGTGCTCTCCTTGACAGCATATATTTAAAAAGCAAAAATATTAAACACTATACTTCAGAACTTCTAATTTAGTAGACCTGAGTTATACTTTTATAATTATTATAAAAATAGGTTTATAATCAAGGATAGGATTATAATAAACAGTTAACTCCTTTCTAGTACTCCTGTGTACTGTGTGATAGAACAATATGACTAATAATTTGAAAGGGGACTAAATAGATCTTCAAATATTACTTTTTTATTTTGTATTCTATATCTTACCTACTCTTTTTCTAGACAAATCTTTTGAAAGCCTTAAACTTCCATGTTTCCACATTACAAGCATAAAAAGAAGCTAATTTCACACTCATGTAAATATATTTACTGTTATCTGTGAATACTGTGATCTGTAGAAGAAGCATATCCCTTATTATCAAGCTCTTGAAATCATTTCAAAAGTAAAGATTCAAGGTTGAGAAGAAGAATCAGATAGTGACAAAGAAATGTCAGGCAATTTTACCTTTATTTTATGCAACCAGATATTCATCAATATTCTTTCTTTTTTAATTTTTATTTTCACCAAAGTAGATGACAAATCTTTCACAGTAACTTTTAGGTACATAGTGGCATTGAATCTGGGGCATTCCCACCACCAAATTTTCTTAAAAGCATTATGATTTACAAAGTTACTCATGGTTGATTTTTAGACATACAGTGTTTCAGCTCCAATTCTACCACCAGTGTCAATCTCCCTCATCCAATGCTTCCAGAGTCCATCCAGACCTCCTCACCACCTCAGCCTTCCATCATAACAGGCACTTTTTTATGTTTAATAAATATTAGCTTATCAAAAAGAAAACTACATTTTCATAAGGATCATCTTTCTTACCCCAAATTAGACAAATGGTAAATAATAATTCAAAGTTTATGAGTAACCAAGAAAATATTGCCTAAAAGAAGATACAACATTTTGCCAGTCAAAGATTTCCAGGTCCTAAGAGTGCTCCATTTGAATCTGTTTCTGCTTTGGAAAGTTGTCTCCAGTCACCATGTCATGATTTAAGAACCATAGAAAACTTGGAGCTTTAAAAAAAAAGAGAAAAATAAATATTAATGAATGGTCAAACTCATACAGAAGAACATGATAAGGACAGCCCTCAACCTTAGCTGGAAATAGCATCAATTGATAATGTTTTGCTGGAAAGAAATTAGGTAGTACGTTATATACTAGTCAAGAACTAGGATTTGCTAACCTTGGAGTTAAAGAAGCAGATTATCACCAATATATATATTGGTATTGTAGTCTTAATTACACTCCAATTTATAACTATGATCTGTGTTCAGAGAATAATCATCAATGTGGATTAACACTTAATAAGAATAATATTTTAGAACATCTATATGGTTGGAAAATGTGAGCACATTTTAACTAAATTTTTAAAAATTTTTAATTCTTTTAATATTTAATGTTTTAATTAAATTTTTTCTTGGATTTTAGACTTCGTATCTTACAATGGTAAAGTTTCATTCATACAATGTTGTAGCACTACTTCTTCCACCAGAATGTTTGTCCCTTCATCATTGTCCCAGTGTCCATCCTTCCACCACACTCTCTAAGGTAAATTCTGTTGGCCAATTTTTATGTTTTGTTACTTTTGAATATTTGCTTTTTTCATACTGCCTTACTTTATATCTCACACATAAGAGAAAAATTTCTATATCTACCCCTATCCTTCTGACTAACTTCTTGAACATGATACTCTCCACAGTAATCCTTTGGTGGAAAATTGCATGATTTTGACTTTACTTAAAGCTGGAAGGTACACTATGGTTTATATACCTGGATTTCTTAATTCAGTCATCTGTCCTGGTTCAGTTGGGTTGTTTCCAGATATGGGCTATTGTTAATAGTGCTGCAATGAGTATAGGAGCCTGATGTCTTTTCAAAATAGTTTTTGGGCTGTTTGTATAGATGACAAGAAGTTAAATTGCTGGGTTGTTTGAATGCTCAACTTCGAGGGTTTTTTTTTATGTGTCCACAATATTTTCCAAATAGTTGAATCAGTAAGACATTCATTATTAGCAGTAGTGAAAGGCTCCTTTTCCCCCAAATCCATGCTAATAATGCTTTGTTCTTTTTGATATGAGAAGTGATATCTCATTGTTGTTTTAATTTGCATTTCCCTGATGATAAGTGATGCAAAGCATTTTCCCTATGTTTGTTTGCCATCTGTATGTTTTCTTTAAGGAGGTTTAGTTCATCACTTCTTTTGATGGGGCTGCTTTTTTTTCCTTGTTAAGTTTCCAAGTGCTTTATATATTTTGTATATTGATCCTTTGTTAGATAAGAGATTGGCAAATATTTCAAACTAGGAAGATACTGAAGTAGGTCTTTAAAGATTTGAACTCCCCAGTAAACCCTTTTGAGGCTCTCCTTTAGTTTTTGCATAAACTTTTGATTAGTTTCAATATCCTTGAGAGTAATTATGTTTGGATGCTATTTCCTAGTGATTCAACCATAGAATGTTAAAGGAGTCCAAGAAAATATTTTCCTTGCTTCTAGGTTCTCCAGTTCTGTGCTCTGAGAGTGAATCATTGAATCCCTAAGACTCCTCTATCTTGGGAGTTCTCTGGGGGGATGTACTACCTAAGGACAGTGAAAAGTACTTCAGGATTGTGGGCTTCCAAGGGGGGTTAAAGATGAATTCTTATCTAAAGTGAAGTTGGAAGAATAAAGTTTTTCAGAGAGATTCTGTTTTTTCAGCTAGAATATTGTTTAGTATCCCAGAAATGGAAGGCAGAGTTGGGATTGCACTTGGTCTTCTGTGGGTTTCTAGGGTTATGTACTGGGCTGGCAGAGGAAAAGAATTAGGATTTGCTCACCTTGGAAATAAAGAAGCAGTCTGACCATTACCATAGTACTATAGCATGCATTCTTTAAAATTAAATTTAAAAGATTGTAAAATTAGATATAAAGTTTAGTTTAGTTTACTGCATAACTATTATTGTTTCCTATAAGTATTAAGAAGATAAATGATGAAAGTAACAAATAAACTTCCATGTATTACAAGCCCTTTTCAGAATATTTGACTTTAGAGGATCACTGTAAAAAAGCACAAAAGCAAAAGATTTTTGGCACTACAAAAAATTTTACAAAGAGTGAATTCAATTAGTCAATTTAATAAATTATTCTACTAGGAATATAATACAGCAAATGCTCAGGTTGGCATTGTTTTAATAGTTGTTTATCATTGCATAGATTCAATTTATGCCTGAACAAATAAATACATGGTAATGAATAACCTCTTTTCAGATGACCATATTTACAAGCCATAGAAAGAGCTAGTAATGAACTTAGAGCTGCCTATATTTTACTACTATTAGGTAAAAATGCCAGACAAGTCTGGAATATAATCAGAGGACATCATCTTTCTCATATCCCCCTTCAAGATTTTATGAAACCTACTTTTTAAAAGGAAATCTAATGGATTCATTGAGAAAGAATTAATTTGCATGAAGCATGTTTTAGCTATTTCTATTTTTTAATTTAAATTTGTCACCCAGCAGCTTATCTGTTGTGGTCTACATATCTTTTGTGCTCCAAAACAATTTTCTCTTTTATATGCAAATTAAGAATTGAGTATATTAGTACCATACTAATAAAATTGTACATAAAATGTTAGTTTCATACACAAAAGGACCTGTTATACTAGCAGTCCAGGGGGCTAAGGTTGGAGGTATAGGATGTATGCTGGGAACAGGAGCAGAGGGAAGTCAGCACTGGTGGTGGGTGTTGCCCTAATTCACTGTCACTATGTACCTTAAATATAACTGTGAAAGACTTGTAATTCGCATTGGTCTCAATAAAAATTTAAAAAAATTAAAGTTCTAAGTAGAAATAAAAAATTAAAAATAACAAAAATTAAAATAAAAAAAGCTGTTTTATGATCTGTTTTATGATATTTAACCAGTTAAAATATCATTTTTAAAGTAGGTAAGCAGGTCTTTAAAAGTACTACTTCAAAATGCTTGTCTATTACCTTTTAGACTTTCAATTTTTATTAAAATATTCATTTGACTTGATAATAAGACCGAGAGATTAAAATAATGTATACTCTTTTGTTTGAATACCTTGAAGTATTAGGTACTTTCCCAAATTTGAATAGGGCAAGTACCAATATTGTATCATATCTTTTATATTGTTATCTCTCTTATTAAAAGATGGTCTTTAAAGACTTAAAGAAGCACATTTGTAGTAGTGTCATAGCAAGTAGGCCAAATATTCAAGTATCCTAACAATATTCCTGATATATTGTCAGCTTATGGTTTTCACAGTTATGTTGTCTAACTCTTTGAGGAGAGAACATTTACTTCTAATCTACTTGAAAGTAAGACTAAGCAAGAAACAATATACAAAAATTAATCTCCCAAGTCAAGTACTTGTAGTGTTTTAGAGCAAACTAAAAGCATTAAGTATTATATTTTATGATTTTAGGTCATACTAGATTTTATATATCTATTTTAAAATGCCTACTTTGAGACATTTATCTTGAAATGTAATTTTGTTTTTGTTTTTGGACCACACCTGGTGATACTGGGTGTGCCCCAACAACCAATCAATCAATAAAATTAAAAAAAAATAAAACTGATTCAAGACTTTTGTAATCTGAGTGATCCTTAGATTTTGTGTGTGTGTGTGGGTTTTGGGCCATACCTGGTGATGCTCAGGTGTTACTCCTGTCTATGCGCTCAGAAATCATTCCTCAATTGAAGGTTCATATGGGACACTGGGGAATTAAACCGTCGTACATCCTAGGTCAGTCGTGTGTGAGGCAAATACAATACCACTAAGCCACTACTCTGGCCCCTTGAAATATAATTTTTATATGCAAGTAACCAAATTGCCATAGTTAAGCAGTTCTGTTGATATTCAAAAATTACTTATTATGCCCTTAGAACTAGTCTGAGTCATAAATTTAAATGACTATTAGCCCTTTTGCCCTGTATAATGTATGATTTTAATGGTTAACCAAATTATATCCAGCTTAATTATGTTATTGACCCCTGACTGTCTTCAAGTAACATTTGAATATTTCCAAAATTCAAATTAATTCTCAAAAGCTTTATGATTACTTGAATGAAGTATGAAATGAAATTAAATAATAGGCATTCCAGAAGTCATATAAAATGATGGTAGACTTCCTACTATGGAATGTTGTTCTTTGTCCTAGTCTTTATTATCTCTGGATATTATAACCATACTATCTGTTTTTATGCATCCCACAAATGAGTGCAATTATTCTATGTCTATCTCTCTGTCTCTAACTAATTTCACTCAGCATAATATTTTTCATATTCATTCATGAGTAAACAAATTTGATGACTTTGCTTTGTCTGACATCTGCATAGTTTTCTATTTTATAGATGCACCACAGTTACTTTAGCCACTCATCTGTTCAAAGGCACTTGGGTTGTATCCAGATTCTGGCTATTATAAGTAGTGCTGCAATGAGCATAAAAATTCAGAGGGCTTTTATGAATTGTGTTTTTGGGTCCATAGGTTATATCTTAGGAGTGATATTGCTGGATCATATGGAAGCTAAATTTCTATTTTATTGGAGAAGTATCCATATTGTTTTCCAAAAAGGCTGGACCAGTTGACATTCTAAGCAGTGAATGAGAGTACCTTGAGGTGTGCCAATCTCTGTATGATGTCTCATTGCTGTTTTTATTTGCATCTTCTTGATGATTGATAATGTGGAGCATTTTTTCATGTGCTTTTCTTCATCTGTATTTCTTATTTGATGAAATGTCTGTTCATTTCTTCTCCCCATATTTGGATGGGATTAGATGATTTTTTTCCTTAAGTTCTACTAGTATCTTATATATCTTAGTTATTGACCCCTTATGAGATGGGTATTGGGGTGAATAGTTTCCCATTCTATTGACAGTCTCTGTGTCACAATTACCATTTCCTTTGATGTGCAGAAGCTTCATAATTTAATGTAGTTCCATTTATTGTTCTTACACTTTGGCCAGTGGTGTTTCATTCTTAAAGATACCGTTAGCTTCAATGTCATGGAGTATTCTGCCTACATTTTTCTCTATGTAACTTTTGGACTCAGGTATGATATCCAGGTCTTTAATCCATTTTAATTTGATCTTTGTGCATTGAATAAGGAGATATTAGAATTCAGTCTTTTTACATGCAGTTGACAGGGTTTTCAACACCATTTGTTGAAGAGGCTTTCCTTGCTCTACTTTCGATATTTTGCAGTCTTTATCAAAGATTTATTGCTCATCTACATGAATCAATCTCAGAATATTCAAATCTATTCCATAGATTTGAGGGTATCTTTATTTCAGAACCATGCTATTTTAATGACTATTGTTTTATAGTTTGAAGTTTGGAAAAAGTGATGCTTTCCATCTTTTTTTTTCTCAAGGATTGCTTTAACTATTCATGGAAATTTAGTGTTCCAAATGAATTTCAGGAGTTTTTTTTTTCTATTTCTTTGAAAAAGGTCAGGGTAATACTTATAGGAATTATTTTAAATTTGCGCATTGCTACAGGTGGCTGGGGAGTTCAGATAGAGCAGAGAAGGGACCCTATGACAATGGTAGTTGGAAATGGTCATACTGGACAAGAATTGTGTGCTGAAAGGAGGGAAAGTGATATGCATGATACTCCTTTAATAACAATATTACAAACTACAATGTTTAAAAGGAAAGGAAGAGAGAGAAAAAAGAGAGAGAAAATCAAGAAAAATGTTTGCTACAGAGGCAGGCAGTAGGAAGGGCAGGAGGAAAGCTGGGGACATTGTTGATTGAAAATGTGCACTGTTGAAGGGTATTGTACATTGTATGGCTGAAACTTCATCATGAACTACTTTGTAACTGTGCGCAAAACTATATTAATAAAAACAAGCCTTTTTCACCAGATAAAAGTTTGAAACACTTAACAATGTTAAAGATTTACTTGTGGATTTTTGCTTTCTGCTTGAGTGATCCAGGGTTATATCCAATATTGGGGGATAGATCCAAGGTCATAAAGATCCAGATACAAGGCAAGTGCCTTATTTCCTCTACTATTTCTCTGATCCTATAATAACATATTATTTTTATATTTATATTATAACCTATCTTGCCACGTGCTTAGGGAAACATTTTCTTTACTAAGATCTATTTTTGAAAGAAACAAAATGTGCTTTTGCTTTGAAAGTTTACTTTGAAGGAAACAAAATGTACTTTTGTTTTGAAAGTTTACCAAAATGTGTATCGGATGATAAAATTCTCTTAATAGCCAAAGTAGTTTTAAAAACAAATGAGATAGGAAGTACTTCTTTCCTGACTTCAAATTATAAGATTTCTTTTTTTTTTTTAATAATTTCTATTGTGACCAAAAGTGAATAACAAATCTTTCACAGTAATATTTAAGGTACATAGTGACAATTGATCAGGGCCATTCCCACCACCAGGGTTTTCCTCCCTCCACCCCTTCTCTGGAATGTGTTCCGTATCTTCCTCCTTTGCCCCACCCACCCACCCGGCCAAGTTCTAGTGTAGCTGTTTGACTGTTTCCTGTTTCCCTGGTGTATAGCCTGTTATAGATTTATAGTGATTCTGTTGTTGTTGACCTTGGGTTTGGTGTTAAAATTTGATCATTTTTTATTTTCACTCAATGTTATATGGCTATTTGGTCCTGGCACCATTTGTTTTTATTTTCCCCTTCAATTCATGAGGCAGAACAAGATGATTCAAGTTGTGTGGTTCTGCTCTGAAAAGACAAAAAAGAAAGAAAGAAAGAAAAGAAAGAAAGAAAGAAAGAAAGAAAGAAAGAAAGAAAGAAAGAAAGAAAG
>PVKC010001003.1:0-25308 GCA_004027635.1 Crocidura indochinensis
AAAAAAAAACAAAAAAAAAAAAAAAAAAAAGATTATGTTCATGGCAAAACATTCCTTTCAAAACTATTGTAATAATGTGCCACATTAAGGCAGGGCCTTTGAGATTTACAGATTTGAGAACAATATCAAAAATTCTGGGGGGCCGGGCGGTGGCGCTGGAGGTAAGGTGCCTGCCTTGCCTTGTGCTAACCTAGGACGAACCGCGGTTTGATCCCCCGGTTCCCCATATGGTCCCCCGTACCTGCCAGGAGTGACTTCTGAGCGAATAGCCAGGAGTAACCCCTGAGCATCACCGGGTGTGGCCCAAAAAAAAAAAACCAAAAAACACACACACACACACACAAAAAAAAATTCTGACAGTAGCCAAATTGCATTGTTATCTCCGGTGGTGGTGGTAGGAAGGGCATATAAAATTCAGTTCTGCTTTCTTACCCTTTGCCTTGAAGTCTTGGTGGAAGGTGTGATTTGAGAAATAATCTTAGTTGAGGCTCTCTTAAAGGAGAAAATTAACTTTGAACTAAATTCATCAGACTCACATTCATTAATATTGACAAGATAGGAGAAGCAGGGAATGGCAGGTCAAGTTTCTTTTCTTTTTTTTTCCCCTTGCACTGGGAGGAGCTCTGGATCATTCCTGGCAGATCTCAAGCCCATATGAGATGCCAGGGATTGAATAAAGGCCAATTGCATAAGACAAGCTCCCTATCTGCTATCCAATGCTCCAACCCTTACAAGACAACAGACATTTTTTAAGTGACCTGGGCATGCATGGAAAGGTTTTGGGTGAGCTTGCAGGAAATGTAGGGTATTGAGTTGAGGAGCCTGGGTAAGCCAAAACCTCTCTCTATAAGTGAATTGGCTCCATATCTTATCACTTACTTGAGCTCTCTTGATAGGGCCTAGAGCTTGGTGTTTGTGGGCCTTTTTGTTTTTCTACCATTCATGAAGCATCTATGGCTTCTAGCCATGTGTGGCTGCTACATGGAAATGCAATGCACAGCTAGTTTGTCCTCTGGGTAATTTATGATTGCAGCAGTGAAAGCGAACCTTTAATGGCAAATCTAGAGCCTGTGGAATGATGCACAGTTTAGGAGGAGTAGCTAGTGGAAAAATGAGATTTGGTAAATAGAAAACTGAGAACAGTGAAATAATTTTAGGCCCCTACATGCCTAATGTACTGTAGAAGTGGGAATTGTTGATGTACTTTGCTACAGAGGTACCCCCTGAGATAACTGTAAGTCAGTCACACTTCTGTGGTTCATGTGGAAGATAGAATGTAAGAATGTGATGTCAGATGGTGCAGAAGCTGAGGACAGAGGGACTCCTATAAGCTTGGGGCCTTCTGCTAATGAGTGCAGGACCATTGGTCTTCTTTATATGCCAGAAAGGAGGATTGACTAGCAACACCTCATTATGACTTCCTTTATGCTTCCCTTTAATCAGTTCTGAGGAAGCAACTAGTAAGAAGCATCAAGGATAGCTGAGTTGGCACAAGTACTGATCTTGGGTCATAGTATATGACAAGGGAAATGAGTGACAGCTTTGCTTGGCAGTGCCATACCTTTCTGTGGAGATATTTGGTACTTTCTCTAACCAACCTTTCTTTTTGATTAGAGAAATGCATATTGTAGGCATGTTTACAGTGGCCAGCTTTGGTTTGGAAATGGATCATACTAGGTCAGAAACAACATTGGATTTGGTTCCTTGCCTCATAACTACCATCAGCATTCTTTTCCACAGACTAGCATTTACAGTTATTCTGGGATTGGGAAAATTGAGGATCTTTTGGGCCTGCAAATAATGATTGTTTCTCTCTAATTTACATACTATTCTTAAGGAAACGACGACAATGGAGAAGGGTCAAATGGGGAAATAATTCCTAAGCATATGCATGACATTGTTAGTATAAATGTTAAAATTTTTTATCTTCTTTCCTTTACTTTCTTGTATTTTCGTGGTAGTTTTCCAACATTTTTTGAGTGTGTGAGGACTGAGAAGTGGACAGGAGTGAGAGACAGTATAGTTTTGCTGCTGTTGGATATGCTGGTAATGAAGCCCCTAAGTGAGAGTCTCTCTATTCTTTGATTCTCCTGATAAAAATGTCCAGAACTATTGGGACCCGGGAGATAGCATGGAGGTAAGGTGTTTGCCTTTCATGCAAAACGTCATCGGTTCGAATCCCGGTGCCCCATATGGTCCCCCGTGCCTGCCAGGAGCAATTTCTGAGCATGGAGCCAGCAGTAACCCCTGAGCACTGCCGGGTGTGACCCAAAAACCAAAAAAAAAAAAAAGACCAGAACTGTTGATCCCCAGCACTTAGGAAGTAAGTCAGAGTCAGAGATCACATTGTGATCTTCACCCAGCACATTAAAGACCCATCCCTAACCCCACCACACCATTGTGGAGGGTGGAGGGTGGAGGGTGGAGGGGCAAGGGATAGGAATTTTAAGGTGCTTTTTGGCAAATGCCCTTTAGCTCTTCCGGTGCAAGCACTGTATTGGTCACTGTTTCACCAGTGTTCTTTCTGTTTGTATCTGTCGGTATAAAAGCAACGGGAAAAAGAACGATCTCGGACCTGCCCCAAAAAAGTGATCACACTCTCTTCTCTTCCCCCTGCTCCACCTCCCAGTCGGCCACATGGCCATCAGCAGGTGACAATCTCTGCATGATCCTTTGTCCTGTATGTGTCATCTTGCCTGCCTATGTAGACACTGAAGTAGCAATCCATATATTTCAGCAAGAACTTTAAAAGTTAAAACCACTAGGCCGGAGAGATAGCACAGCAGTAGGGCATTTATGGTGGTTGAAATCCCATATAGTCGCCCGAGCCTGCCTGGAGCGATTTCTGAGCATAGAGCCTGAGCGCTGCTGGGTGTGACCCAAAAACCAAAAAAATAAAAATAAAATAAAATGAAAACCACTTGTAGCAGAAGCACCCTTTATTAATGGAGCTGAGTGGCACTTAGGCCTCAAGATAAGGAATGGTACATTCAAACTGAATAGCCTGATCTAGTTTCACATTGTATAATCACAGACTAAAATTTAAACTATATGTCATCTACCTGAGGTCCTGAAGTCCTGAGAGAAACACAATTTTCTGATTCCATTTAAAAATATTTTTTTTCTCTTACTGCTCAAAAAGATAGAACTAAAATGAATTTGGAAGTTTTTTTATGAGATTTTTATTAAGTTTAATTCCATTTAATTAGAGGAGTTAACCGAGGGCATAGTTAATGAGGACTGAAGCATATATTTGTACCCAGCTCTATTGCAGAATGACTTTGTTGATCTCTGTTGTATATCCCAGTGAAATGAAATAGTAATGGTAAAGGCAGGATCTATAGACAGGTGTTTTCTCCACTAAGGTGGTTTCTCTAAAGATGACCCAGCATAATGTGTCTGGTTTTTGAAAGATATCAGAAGCTATTTCAGGTTCTGTGCTTGTTGGTCACTCTTACTGTTGATCAGGGGACCATATAGTGCCAGTGATCAAACCCAGGCATTCAGTATTCAAAAAATGTGTTTCAGCCAATGAGCTATTTCTACAACACAGTGCATTAATTTTAATTGCCAAGGCTTTATCTGTAGATCTAAGAAATGATTCACTTTTGGATTGTGACTAACCTAAACCTTACCTCCTCAGCATTAGAGGTAGGGGGAAAAAAAGGAACTTAACTTGGATGTGCCAACCCAGTTTGTTTCCCCAGCACTACTTGTAGTTCCCCGAACACCACTAAGAGTGATCTCTCAGCTCAGAGCCAGGAGTAAACCTGAGTACCTCCAGGTGTGACCCAGATCTCCTTCTCACCACCAAAAACAAAAAGAATTAGTTATGTTTTGATTCCAGGTTACTATTTAGGGACTAATCCACACCCAGATTTGCCTTTGGACTGCTATAATGATCTTGTGTTCTAACCAGTTTCTGTCTTTCTCTAATACCTTGTTATGGAGTGGACGGCTTCCTGCTTCTAATGCCTCTTCTTCTAAATCTTCAATTTAATGCCTCTGATCTTATGTCACCATGTGAAAGAAATACATTTGTTCTACCTTTGTACTAACCATCATTTTTTTACCTTTCTGGAAGCCAGGAGAGGCAAATGACCTGTCACAGTTGTCCCTGAGTCATGGGATTTGTTGTAGATGGAATTGTGGTTACTTGAAAGTAGTAAACTCTGAGTTTCTGGCTGTCTCTACTAAGTCCAAACAGCATTTGGATGGAGCTTAAGTTTCTACTTTGTTGCCAACAGATATACAGGAATGCTGACAACCATGGCAAGCAGAGTTCCCACCATATGAGGGTAAAAAAGCATGCCACAGCATGGGATTCTTTCTGAGAACTAAACAAAAGGGGCATGCTGTGATGGAGGAGCAAATGAAGGTGGTGTCAGTCCCCTTCTCCTTTGCTTTTTGCACACTCTTGTCACCTATCTAAGAACCAGAATTCTTTTTGCTAACAGTGTAGCAAGTAACATTTAAGTATATTCACCTGTCACGCATTCAAGTCAAATGCTGCTTCTAAGAATTTGCATTGTAGAAGTTGTGTTGTAAAACACTTCTTGTTTATGTGCCTGTGGTGCAGTAATATTTGACTATCAGAGAAGCAAGGAATGGACCTAGGGCAATTAACTCATGACTTTTGCTTCGCCTTTTTGAGAAGGACTTGGAGATAGAAACACTGGAGAACCTTATGGGCAGGGGGAGACAGGGCAAGGCTCTCAGTGTGGGACCTGGTATGGGGTGAAAAGAAAGGATGAGAAGGTAGGTGCATAGTGGAAAGCTACAATTTGCCTTTCTGAAATAATGGGCATCTTTATAGATGCCTGCTTTCTTGATGAAACTTTTGTTAGGGTTATTTTCAAAGACATTCCTGAGTGGTGATAGCTCTACAGCTAGAGTCAAAAACCTCAACCCCAAAGGGCAGAGTACATGCTTTGTAGAAGACCTGGGTTTGATCCTATAGGGTATACTGAACAAGCTGGATATAACCCCTGGGCACAGAACTGGGAATAGCCCAATCTACCTATATCCACCAAATGAATCAACTCTAATTGTTTATTTTGCATGGATCTTTTTTGTTCTGCTTTGTTTGGGGGTCATACTCAGCGCTTACTCCTGCCTCTGTGCTCTGGGATCACTCCTGGTAGGGTGCCAGAGATTGAAAGATCAGCCACAATCAAGGTAAACATCTTATTCCCTGTATTGTTGCTCCAGCCCAATTTTTTTTTAATTGAGAGTAGCTCCCCAGTAGTGCTCAGAGCCTGGGAACACTCCTGGTGATCCTTGACCCAGTAATTCCATGCCTGGCCAGCTGCTCAGCCTGGCAGTGCTAGGGGCCACCAGGGTACCCCAGGAGATGCTTAGTTATGGAAGGCAAAGGATTGAACTAGGGACCTTGCACATGGAAAGAATGTGCTGCGTGCCTTTCAGCTATATCTTGGCCCCTTTAGCTTTCAGCCTTACCTCTCTATTGAGAAATCAGTTTACTTCTCAGATTTTTAGAGCTATTTATAATTCTGTTAACTCTAAAACTGCAGGTGGTTATAGCTCTCTTCAAGCATCCCATTATCGAACTAGAAGCAGACCTATGTGCTAGAAACTGCTCTGTTACCAAGAGCATGGGATGGCATTTACGTAGAAGGGTTTTCCACAGCCTACCTCTGCATTGTGAGTGCTGCTTCCCCCACCCCCTAGGAGTGCTGTGTGCCCAGCCTTTTTCTTCTTTCCCAGTCTGTATTCCTCTGAGAAAGAAAGTTGGAACTTTTCACTCTGCAGGCAATCATTTGAGGGAAGCATATATAATGTGATCCTGGCAATTTTTAATGAAATAGTTGGAGAAAATTCTGTTGGATATAAGGAGAGAGTGGCAGAGAGACGCTATTATAAGTCTAGTCCTGCAGTATAATAGAGGAGAAGAAAAGTAGGATTTTGCACTCAGGAGACATTAAAGTTTATAGTAGGTGCTCTTTCATTTTTTCCAGATTCTTTAGTGCAGGGCTTCGGGCTTCAGATTACATTTATGATCTCTTTTAGGACTTGTTCCATTTCTACATAGTTATGTCTGTGTACTCACCTGTTCACCACCCCCAACATCTGCCCATCACCTAACTCCACCTCATTAGTTTGAGTAGGCAGGATCAGTCATTTCTTTCCAGTGCATTCGATTCTTCTGCAGAGATATTCCCAGGTCTTCCTCAGCCTGTACTAGAGGGTTAGTGAGGTGGCTGAGTTTTGCAAAAGGTGATAATACTCTAGTGGCCATTTCATGAAGCTGCACAGTTAGATAAGCTGAAGTCAGAGTGTGATGGATCTGCTTGGAATTGTAGAAGCAGAGGACTTCTCATTCATTTGAGAGTGCCCCTGTTCGCCTACTGTTCATGGTATTTCTTCCTGAAATCCCCAGAAAACTAAGCTGTTAGTCCTCCCTTGCTCTTAGCCTTCTCTTTCCTATTCTCTGGACATAACAGTGCCAGCTGTCAGAGTTCAAGTGCGACTGGCAATCTAGTCTAATCTTGTTATACCAGTGTGCACTTATTAGATGGGCTCAGAGTCTTTTCTTCTAGTTGTTACTAGAATAAACTGACTTTTAGGCAATAGACTGACTTCTAGGCAGTAGAGTTTCTCTTGCACTCACAGGAGGAAGAAGAGGCCGCAGTCTGACTTCTTTGTAAAACTGAACTCCACTGGAGATGTGCCTTCTCCATTTGTCTGCTATTTGTAAGGCCTAACTTTGAATATACGAAGAGAAATACCAATCAAGGCCTGTTAGTGTTCTGCTGAGCACACAGTATGAATGTGAGCTGTGCAAGCGCCTCCTTGCTCTGCTTCCTCCTGCTGTCGTTGCTGCTCACTCAGGGAATGAAGTCCGTGCATGTGACAAGAGACTTGGCTTTCGCAGGTAGCTCCAGCCACAAAGCCTTGCTGTAGAGCAGCTTTCACTGTATGCAAGAGAGAAGAGTGAGTTCAAAGCAGCAAAGAAGGAAATCTTAAATGAGCCATTCTTGCTTCTGGGAACTAATTTTTTATTTCACAAAAAAGTATTCATTATTTTGATAAGTCCTTTATTATGAGAGGGTTTGGTATATAACTTTTTGTTAAATGTTTCTTTGATTTTTCTTCTCTTCTTCTTCTTCTTCTTCTTTTAGCAGCCAGAGTCTGAACCTTCTCGTCGATTTTTTGTTGGCCAATGGGAACATTCCCTTAGTCTTCGCTCCTCCAATCACCCTGCCTCTCTCTCCTCTGACTCTCTCCGACAGGTAGCATGGTCTAGAACTTGACAAAGCTGTGTTTCCTCACAGCATCTTTCACTTCACCTACACTAATGTCATCTAACCCAAGAGAGGTGGGAGACCTCTTAACTTTGGTGTGTGTAGGAACCTGGGGGGGGGGGGGTGGTACACGCTCTGTTTTGCATGTGAGATCTTAGGACTACACTTAAGTTAAAGAGGCTGCTAGTTTTCATTGCACTATTTTATCACTTTTGCTTCATTTAAGTGATATAAAATTATATAAATATTTGCAGCCATTTGCTAGTTAAATGCTAAACATCTTATTAATGGGTGTGAAAATAATTGGAATGCCTTTAAATGATGAACATGCAGTGTTCTGGGTGTCTCCTAACTTGTAATCATTTAAGGACAGAATTCTGCTGTTTTCTCTGATTTAACTGAGCCAGTTATAAAGCATTTACACAGAAAAATGGAAGGGTCTTCTGCCCTTTCTGCAGGTGGAGGTGGGTGGGAAGGAAGGAGAGAGAGAGAGAGAGAGAGAGAGAGAGAGAGAGAGAAGAGAGACTGTCCTGTAATGCCAGTTTCTTAAGGGTGGTGAAAAGGTAACCACTGCATTTGGGTATCACCACACCACTGAGAAAGGAATGTGAATAGTGGCTGCACACTGGCACGTTGGGCTCTAATAGCTAAGGTTAGAACCACCTTCTACTGGGAGATGGGTCTGGTGAACATTAAGACTCCAATCATGCTCATATTCCCAGCCCTCATGTTCTACTTCTGTTCCACTTGCTTATTAGCTTGCTTCAGAATGAAAGAAATGCCTTTTTATGCTTACTCGGCGTCTGCTCAGTTTTGCCTGGTTGTTTGCGTGTTCCAGGCTTCTCTAATGTCCTGCCCCAGAAAGGCTTGGTTCTAGGTGCCACTTATTTATTTTTTTTGACCATTAGTATATGGTACCTATTCTTGGAAATACACTTTTATTATTTTATTTGTTTATATACTTTTTTGGTTTGGTCACACCTGCTTGGAGGTTCTCCTGATTCTGCACATAGGAATTATTCCTTACAATACTTGGAAGATTATATGGGGTGCCAGGGATAGAACCCAGGTTAGGTGCATACAAGGCAAGCACTATTCTATCTCTCCAGCACCAATATTCTTTAAAAAAAAAAAAAGACCTTATGTAAAGTTTGAAAAATCTATGTCTTAAAGGTAAAATGATATTTTAGAAAATTACAGTTTGAATAATTAAAACTTAGAGGACTGGGAGATAGTACAGTAGGTAGAAAACTTGCCTTGCATGCTGCTGACCTGAGTTTAATCCTTGGCATTTCAGGTCCTATAAGGCCATCAGGAGTAAGCCCTGAGCACAACTGGAAGTGGCCCATTCCACGCTACCCCGTTGGGGGGAAACAAAAGGAAGCAGAAGCAGCTATGACAGGGATCTCAAACTCGCGGCCCGCGGGCCGTTTGCGACCCTCCATACAATGTTTTGTGGCCCTGCCCTAGAGGAATCTTTTTTTGTTTTGTTTTGTTTTAATTGTGTGGGTCACACCCCCCCCCAATGTTCAAGGCTTACTACTGACTTTGCACTCAAGGATCACCCCGACTTTGCCTCCTGAGGCTCGCAGGTAAATTGAGTTTGAGACCCCTGACTATGACTTGATGTTAGTTTCTGCCTAGAATCTACCCTAGATGTCCTACCTCAGCTAGGGTATGCTGTGCTTTTGTTCATTCAGACCACTTTCGGATTAACTCTTTTTTTTTTTTTTTTTGGTTTTTGGGTCATACTTGGCAGTGCTCAGAAGTTACTCCTGGTTCTGTGCTCAGAAGTCGCTCCAGGCAGACTTGGTGGATCATATGGGATGCCGGATTTGAACCGGGATCTGCCCTGTGTTGCTGTGTGCAAGGCAAAAGCCTTACTGTTGTGCTATTCCTCCAGCTTCTTCTCATGAACTCTTGACCCACTATAATTGTTCCTGGTATGCTTCTGGATTGGAATTAGAATTTAGGCCCCTTAAATTAGACAGTGTTTTCTAATTCCATGTGGTTCATGAAAGGGGGGTCACAAACACGAGGAGTCCAGCCGTCTATCTCCACAGGGAGGAATGACATAGACATGATTTCTCTAAAGGTCTGCCAGTTGACTCATGTCATCATTCCTTAAGCATATGTTTAGCAGGAAGAAGTCTTTGTGTTAAACTATGGCCATTTGTTCTTCATCATTAATCAAAAGAAGATTGAATAGCACGGATTTTTTTTTCCCTTCCTCTGGACTTCTCCTTCTTCTCCCACTCCTTCTCCACTTACTCCTCCTCCCTTTTTCCCCTTCTCTTCCCCCACTCGTCCTCCTTTTTCTTGAACAAAACTTGCTTAGAAAGATATGAGAAGGGCCAGAAAGAGAGCCATCAGTAGGGCATTTGCCTTGCACATAGCCGTCCCAGGACAGATGGTGGTTCAAATTCTGGCATCCCCTATGGTCCCCTGAGCCTGTCAGGAGCAATTTCTGAGCACAGAGCCAAGAGTAACCCCTGCTGCTGGGTATGACCCCAAAACCAAAACAAACAAAAAAGATGTGAGAATACAGAAGCCAGAGAAATAGCACAGCGGTAGGGCACTTGCCTTGCACACTGCCAACCCGGGACAGACCTGGGTTCGATCCCAAGCATCCTGTATGGTCCCCTGAGCCTGCCAGAAGCAATTGCTGAGTGCAGAGCCAGGAGTAACTCCTAAGCGCAGTCGGGCATGGTCCCAAAACAAACAAAAAGATCGAAGAGTACAGAAAGAGGGGAAGTACATGTTCAAGAGAAAACACTGACTTCTCCGGAGTGAAAATAGCAAGCAAGAAAACAAGCAAGATACATGTTTAATTTAAGGGAGAGCACGGGCTTGCAAAGCAAACCAGGATTTATTTCTTATATTTTTTTTATTGCTTGTAGCTAATAATCCTTCTCCAAGTAGAAATATTCTCTGACTTTCTAGACTGAACACATGTCTAGGTGACTGCAAGTAAAAATTTCCTTGTTGAATAGGCTTAATCTGATCTTAGAAGGCTTTGGTCTGAAAACCTGAAGCAAATATAAATTATAGAAATATATAACTCAGGATAATAGACTTCTATAGAGGAACTATGGATAAAATATAAATATGGGGGAAGCATCACAAGTGACACTAGATTGTTGGCATCTCACCCTTTGAGTAGAGAGTCAACCTCTGCAAACATTAGCTTAGTTTGATTTTGAGCCATACCCAGTGATGCACATGTCTTATTTCTGTGCTCAGGGATTACTTTTGATGTATTGGTGGGACCATATGAGATGCTAACAATTGAAGCCAAGTGAGCCATGTACTAGGCAAGTGATTACCTACTGTACTCTGACCCCTTAGTACTTTACTAAATGGGTAGTCCCTCCAAACCCTCTTCAGACCCTTTAAACATGCTGTCAAGACTTAGTTGTCTGTTTCTCTTAAATTTCCTGTATGTAATTTGAGTCACTTTTTATTTTAAATATATAATATATATGTATACACAAATGTAGGGGCATGTATATATGTATTTATACATACAAATATACCCTCTTCTGTATCTACATACATACTATCTCCCCATTGTGCTGATGCTATGTATTCCAAAAAAGATATCAAGGCTCAAGTATTTCTCAGTACTGAGTTGAGTTTTGTTGTTCCTGTACTCATTCTCTTATCTATAATGATACTTCTGTGTGGACACTGACACCTGTTTTTCTTAGCATCATATTTCACCTGCTTGTGGGCACTATGTTAGCATGGATTGCTGCTGTACTTTGTTTTCAATTTTATACCTTCTGAAGTTTTTATCTCTGTCTTATTTTATTTTTTTTCCTTCTCATTGCCCTTTATTCTGGTCTTAATATAATCTCTGACCAATAGAAGTATATAAAGCTGTACACAGGTGGAGTGAGCTCATTGGCTGAGCAGATAGCCAATCAGCTTCAAAGAAAAGAACAGCCCAAAACTCTTCTAGACAAGAAAGAACTGGTAAGAGATACATTAAGCGCATTGTCAAGATATAATATGGTATGATAAACAAATGTGATTTGTTCAAAGTAGTTTGGTAGTGTATGTGGTAAGAGTATGCCATCTGATAATATTTTCTTGGGTTGTCTGAATGTTGATACCAAAAATTTAGGACTACAAGAGTTATTTTGGATGTTATATGGGAAAGCATACCTTGTATCTAGTTATGGGAAAAATGAACACTATATATATATTGGGGCGAGGATGGGTCAGATAGTGACACACCACATCTGGCCCTACTCAGGGTCTACTCTTTGCTCAGTACTCAGAGGTGATCTCTGGCAGTGCTTGGGGGACCACATATGGTGAGGAGGAATGAAGAATTGAAGAGATATTGGCCATATGTAAGGCAAGCAGCCTCCTTATTTCCAGTTGTCATCTGTCTGGGCCCTAAATTTTGTTGTTTATTTGTTTGAAACTGTATTTTAACACCATGATTTACAAAGTTATTCATAATAGTCATTTCAGGTATTCACTATTCTAACATCAATCCCACCACTACAGGCACAAAATAATTTACTTTATATTGGTTGTTACAACATCTATCACAGTGGGGTTACTAACTCATTACAGCATTTGGTGAGTTGTTAGGTTGAACCATCTGTGTTATTGTTTTTGCTCATTGAGCTTAGTGGTGAAACCTAAATTTTTATGCAACCCACATGAATTCAATTCTGCCAAAATAATTTGGTTTGAGTATTATAAAGCTGCAAAAGTCATTTCCTCATGCTGGATTCTCTGTGGGACAAGGTGAGCAGAGCAATTTCAATGCTGCTTTTTCAGAAAGCTGAGAGTGAAGTGAATTCTCCATGGTTGTGTCAAGCCAGAATGACTTTATGAGTTGCCACTTCACTTAAAGAGGGTTTTGCTTCTGGATATGAGCCTGAAAAGTGTTGTCTTATGTGCTTCCCTATGCCACTTCACAGGGTTCCATAAAGAAAGAGTTCCCACAGAATCTGGGAGGCAGTGACACATGCTACTTTTGCCAAAAGAGAGTTTATGTGATGGAGAGACTAAGTGCAGAGGGCAAGTTCTTCCACCGGAGCTGCTTCAAATGCGAGTACTGTGCCACCACCCTGCGTCTCTCAGCCTATGCCTATGACATCGAGGACGGTGAGTGCATCACATGGAGGTCACACTTAGAAACTAAGCTTGAGTGCACTTTTATCTCTTTGATCTAGGTAATTTAATGGTTTCTTATAGACAGATTATTTTTCTGTTTCTCCATCCAACTATCTCTATTCTTTGCTTTTTTTTCTTTTTTTTTTCATATTTTATTTTAACACCTTGATTACATACATAATTGTGTTTGGGTTTCAGTCGTGTAAAGAACACCACCCATCACCAGTGCAACGTTCCCATCACCATTGTCCCAAATCTCCCTCCTCTCCACCCACCCCCCTGCCTGTAGGACAGTTCAAAATGTAGTTATTTATCTAACTAAACTCATCACTCTTTGTGATGAGCTTCATGAGGTGAGCTGGAACTTCCAACTCTTTTCTCCTTTGTGTCTGAAAATTATTATTATTGCAAGAATGTCTTTCATTTTCTTAAAACCCATAGATGAGTGATATCATTCTGCGTTTTTTTCTCTCTCTCTCTGACTTATTTCACTAAGCATGATATATTCCATGTACATCCATGTGTAGGAAATTTCATGACTTCATCTCTTCTGACAGCTGCATAATATTCCATTGTGTATACCACAGTTTCTTTAGCCATTCGTCTGTTGAAGGGCATCTAGATTGTTTCCAGAGTCCTGCTATGGTAAATAGTGCTGCAATGACTATAGGTGTAAGGAAGGGTTTTTTATATTGTATTTTTGTGTTCCTAGAGTATAATCCTAGGAGTGGTATAGCTGGATCGTATGGGAGCTCGATTTCCAGTTTCTGGAGGAATCTCCATATCACTTTCCATAAAGGTTGAGCTACATGGCATTCCCACCAGCAGTGGATAGGAGTTCCTTTCTCTTCACATCCCCGCCAACACTGTTTGTTCTCGTTCTTTGTGATGTGTGCCATTCTCTGTGGTGTGAGATGGTGCCTCATAGTTGTTTTGATTTGCATCTCCCTGATGATTAGTGATATGGAGCATTTTTTCATGTGTCTTTTGGCCATTTGTATTTCTTCTTTGTCAAAGTGTCTGTCCATTTCTTCTCCCCATTTTTTGATGGGATTAGATTTTTTTTTCTTGTAGAGTTCTGCCAGCGCCTTGTATATTTTGGAAATTAGCCCCTTATCTGATGGGTATTGGGTGAATAGTTTCTCCCACTCAGTGGGAGGCTCTTGTATCCTGGGCGCTGTTTTCTTTTCTTTGAAAAGAAGCTTCTCAGCTTAATATACTCCCATTTGTTAATATCTGCTTTCACCTCCTTGGAGAGTACATTTTCCTCCTTGAATATGCTTGTAGTCTCAATGTCATGGAGTGTTTTGCCTACGTGTTGTTCTATGTATTTTATGGTTTCAGGTGTGATATCAAGGTCTTTCATCCATTTGGATTTCATCTTCGTACATGATGTTAGCTGGGGGTCTAAGTTCAATTTTTTGCACATGGCTAGCCAGTTGTGCCAACACCACTTGTTGAAGAGGCTTTCTTTGCTCCATTTAGGATTTCTTGCTCCTTTTTTGAAAATTAGGTGACTATATGTCTGGGGAACACATTCTGAGTATTCAAGCCTATTCCACTGATCTGAGGGCCTGTCCTTATTCCAATACCATGCTGTTTTGATCACTATTGCTTTGTAGTAAAGTTTGAAATTGGGGAAAGTAATTCCTCCCATGTTCTTTTTCCCAATGATTGCTTTCGCTATTCTAGGGTGTTTATTGTTCCAAATGAATTTCAAAAGTGTCAAAAGTGCCTGATCCACTTCTTTGAAGAATGTCATGGGGATCTTAAGAGGGATTGCATTAAATCTGTATAATGCCTTGGGTAGTATTGCCATCTTGATGATGTTAATCCTGCCAATCCATGAGCAGGGTATGTGTTTCCATTTCCGCGTATCCTCTCTTATTTCCTGGAGCAGAGTTTTATAGTTTTCTTTGTATAGGTCCTTCACATTTTTAGTCAAGTTGATTCCAAGATATTTGAGTGTGTGTGGCACTATTGTGAATGGGGTTGTTTTCTTAATGTTCATTTCTTCCTTATTACTATTGGTGTATAGAAAGGCCATTGATTTTTGTGTGTTAATTTTGTAGCCTGCCACCTTGCTCTATGAGTCTATTGTTTCTAGGAGCCTTTTGGTAGAGTCTTTAGGGTTTTCTAAGTAGAGTATCATGTCATCTGCAAAAAGTGAGAGCTTGACTTCTTCCTTTCCTATCTGGATTCCCTTGATATCTTTTTCTTGTCTAATCGCTATAGCGAGTACTTCCAATGCTATGTTGAATAGGAGTGGTGAGAGAGGACAGCCTTGTCTTATGCCAGAATTTAGAGGTAAGGCTTTTAGTTTTTCTCCATTGAAGATAATATTTGCCACTGGCTTGTGGTAGATGGCCTTAACTATATTGAGAAAGGTTCCTTCCATTCCCATCTTGCTGAGAGTTTTGATCAAGAATGGGTTTTGAACCTTATCAAATGCTTTCTCTGCATCTATTGATATGATCATGTGATCTTTATTTTTCTTGTTGTTGATGTTGTGTATTATGTTGATAGATTTACAGATGTTAAACCATCCTTGCATTCCTGGGATGAAACCTACTTGATCTTAGTGGATGATCTTCTTAATTGTAACCTGCCAGAATTGTGCCAGAATTGTTGTGTATGTAAACATTTCTTGGGATTAGTATGTTACTGACCCTACACTGATCCGCGTCTGTGCCCTACCCTAGGGTGTGACCTGGCATTCTGCCCCTACCCTAGGGTGGTACCTGATTCTGGGGTATAAAACAAGGGTCTGTGGAAGGCGGGACCTAAGTTCTTTCCACCGAATAAAGCTGATATTTCCACAAGTCTGACTCTCCGTGAGCTGTTTACCCACCGATTCACCTCAGAACTGCTGGTTACTGGATGGTAGACGCGTTTTCCGAGCTGGAGGGGAGAGACCTCGTCCTCCCTACCTCCATCAGCGAACCTATCCTGGGAACGGATTTCTACACTTAATGAGGCATTGTATTCTATTTGCCAGGATTTTGTTGAGAATCTTTGCATCTGCATTCATCAGCGATATTGGTCTGTAATTTTCTTTTTTCATTGCATCTCTGTCTGGTTTAGGTATCAAGGTGATGTTGGCTTCATAAAAGGTATTTTTAAGTGTTTCCATTTTTTCGATTTCATGAAAGTGTCTTGCCAGGATTGGTAGTAGTTCCTCTTGGAAAGTTTGAAAGAATTCATTAGTGAATCCATCTGGGCCTGGGCTTTTGTTTTTGGGTAGACATTTGATTACCATTTTAATTTCGTCAATAGTGATGGGGGTGTTTAGATATGCTTCATCCTTTTCCTTCAACCGTGGAAGATTATGAGTCCAAGAATTTATCCATTTCTTCCAGGTTCTCATTTTTAGTGGCGTAGAGCTTCTCAAAGTAGTTTCTGATTACCCTTTGAATCTCTGCCATATCAGTAGTGATCTCTCCTTTTTCATTCCTAATACGAGTTATCAAGTTTCTCTCTCTCTCTTTCTTTGTTAGGTTTGCCAGTGGTCTATCAATCTTGTTTATTTTTTCAAAGAACCAACTTCTGCTTTCATTGATCTTTTGGTTTGTTTTTTGGGTTTCCACTTCATTGCTGTCTGCTTTCAGCTTTGTTATTTCCTTCTGCCTCCCTATTTTTGGGTCCTTTTGTTGAGCACTTTCTAGTTCTATAAGCTGCATCATTAAGCTACTCAGGTAAGCCCCTTCTTCCTTCCTGATATGTGCTTGCAAAGCTATAAATTTTCCTCTTAGTACTGCTTTTGCTGTGGCCCATAAGTTCTGATAGTTTGTGTCTTCATTATCATTTGTTTCCAGGAATCTTTTGATTTCCTTTTTGATTTCATCTCGGACCCACTGGTTATTCAGTATGAGGCTTTTTAACTTCCAGGTGTTAGAGTTTTCTTCTTTGTTCCTTTGGAATTCACAAATAATTTCAGAGCCTTGTGGTCAGCAAAGGTAGCCTGCAAAATTTCTATCCTCTTGATATTATGGAGGTATGTTGTATGTGCCAGTATGTAATCTATCCTGGAGAATGTCCCATGTACATTGGAAAAGAATGTGTATCCTGGTTTCTGGGGATGGAGTGTCCTATATATATCCACTAGGCCTCTTTCTTCCATTTCTCTCCTCAGTTAGAATGACTTTATGGGGCCCTCGAGATAGAATGACTTTACCACATGCCAAATTCTAGAGCATTATATCAGGATAGAGGGCAAGTGGCTGTCTATTCTTACTGGCCAGTTTGTAAAATATTTTCACTTCTGTGGTGGATAATAAGATCACATGAGTGAGAAACACATTTGAATCACATATAGTCAGGGGGAATATTCGTTGAAGAGTATATTTTATTTTGCTTGTTACAGTTTGTTAAAGGAGCTTTCATCCCCAATGGGAGGTATGGTATTGGAATTATGTGCATGGGAAACTATTATTAATAGGATTGTAAGTCACAGAACCTCAATCAGATTTTTAAAAGGTTATTTTTTAAAAAAAGACCTTGTGGTACTTGCTTCGGGAGCACATATATTAAAAACTGAAACAATACAGAGAAGATTAGCATGACCCCTGTGTAAGGATGACACGTGAAGTGTTCCATATTTGGAAAAAATAAAAGGACCTTGTGGGCCTTTGTGAAAATACAACAGGTAGGGCATTTGCCTTGCACTCATTCAACATGGGTTTGATCCTAGCATTCCATGTGGTTTCCAGATAACTGCCAGTAGTAATTTCTGAGTGCAGAGTTAGGACTAAACTCCTGAGCACAACTGGATGTGGAGACACACACACGCCCACACTCATGCACTTACGCTTGTTTCCAAACTGAAAAATAACCCCTGATTTAACTCTTCTTGTATATATTGATGACCTGATATTTGTTGTAGTTTTTTTTGTTTGTTTTGGTTTTTGGCCACACCCATTTGACGCTCAGGGGTCACTCCTGGCTATGCGCTCAGAAATCGCTCCTGGCTTGTGGGGACCATATGGGATGCCGGGGAATAGAACCACAGTCCATCCTACGCTAGCACTTGCAAGGCAGACACCTTATCTCTAGAGCCACCTCTCCGGCCCCTGTTGTTGTAATATTTTGTTTTGTTTTGGGCCACACCCGATGGCAGCGCTCAGACTTGGCTCTGCACACAGCAATCACTCTGGCCCCTATTTATGACCTGTTAACTATCAAATGTCCCTGACAATAAATGCCACATCTGGTTTCTGATTAAGTTACATATACGTAGTAGAAGTTCTATTTTAGAAAACATTTATATATATATATATTTAAATATATTTATATATATATTGAAATTATGGAAGTCATAATACTTTAAAAGATATAATCAATATAGGAGTAGGGGTACACAGGTACAAGAAAAACCCAGCTGGGGCTGAAGAGATGGCATGGAGGTAAGGCGTTTGCCTTGTATGTGGAAGGACAGTGGTTCAAATCCTAACATCCCATATGGTCCCCCGAGCCTGCCAGGAGCAATTTCTAGAGCATAGGGCCAGGAGTAGCCTCTGAGCGCTGCGGGTGTGACCCAAAAGCAAAACAAAACCCAGTTAAGGATAAAAAAGAATGCTATCTCATCTTTCTTTCCTTTAGTAGCTGTTAAGTCCTCTTTCCCCTCTTCCCTCTGTAACCCCAGCTATATTTGGGGATGAATGTGAAGGGCCACATCTCTTAGCAATCAAAGGAGATAGAATCAACCTTCTTCCCTCCCTCCGTTGTCCCCTCCCTCCCTCCCTGCTCCCCCCCAAGCCTGCCCCTGCCAGGGATGATTTCTGAGCATAGAGCCAGAGCCAGGATTAACCCCTAGAGCTGCTGGGTATGACCCCCAAAAACCAAAAACCAAAAACCAAAAAAAAAACAAAAAACAAAGCAAGCACATATCCTGTTGTGAACACTGAATGCAAATAGCTCTAAGAGATTTCAGTTTACTTGATCAGTACCCTGAAGTGGGATTGCTAGATCATATGGTAGCTTGAAAGTGGATAAAAATATTAAAGAAGAGCTGTTATCCACAGTGATAGTACAGTTCGCACTTTTGTCAACAAAGCAATAGTGTTCTCTTTTCTCCACATCTTTGACTGATGAATTTCTGATAATTAGTGATGTTTTTAGCACATTTTCATGAATACTTGGATTGCATGGTTTTGGTTTGATTTGGTCTGGTGTTTTTGTTTGTTTGGTTTGGTTTTGGGGCCACACCCAGTGACTCAGAAATTACTCCTGGCTATGCACTCAGAAATCGCTCCTCGCTTGGGGGACCATATGGGCAAGGCAGATGACTTACTGCTTGCGCCACCACTTCAGCCCCTGGTTTGGTTTTTGATCTATACTAGGCAATGCTAATTTCTAATTCTCTGAAAAATGCCATTAAAATTTTTTTTTACTTTAAAGAAAATGCATCATATAGTTGACCATAATACATTGTTTCCAGATAAGTGAAGGCAAGTTATTTAAAAAAGAATAGAAAGAAAAAGAAAAAGGGATGCCTCCTGTCTCTACTACTCCTACAGTGAGTAGGATTCTTGCCTAGCACACTACCTACAAAAATTCAGTACCCACCACCACATAGTTTCCCTAAATCCCACAAGGTGTGATCCCTGGCTACAGAGCCAGGAATAAACCCTGAGCACCACTGGGTATGGGGACATTCTCCTATCCACCTGCCCCAAAAAGGTCATGTGTGTATGTGTGTATGTATATATGTGTGTGAACTTCTCTATATTTCAACCTTATCAGACATAGGATATACAATTAATTTTCTCTTATTCTATATCGTGCCCTTTCCTTTTGTTGTTGGCTTCATTTGTCATATGGACAATTTTCTGTTTGATATAGTCCTGCTATTTTATTTTTGATGTCAAGAAACTTTTTTCTTTTTTTCCTAAGAATTTAAACATTATGAATTTAACCATTTAAGAATTTAAATTGTGGGGCCGGGAGAAAGCATGGATGTAGGGCGTTTGCCTTTCATGCAAAAGGTCATCGGTTCAAATCCCAGTGCCCCATATGGTCCCCCATGCCTGCCAGGAGCAATTTCTGAGCATGGAGCCAGGAGTAACCCCTGAGCACTGCCGGGTGTGACCCAAAAACCAAAAAAATAAAAAGAATTTAAATTGTGTATCACTCTAGCCCAATGTAATTTTTTTCCAATGTAATTTTTATGTCTTTTTTAATATCTTTATGTAAACACCTTGATTACAAGCATGATTATGGATGGGTAATTTGGAGTGGGGGTTGGGCCACACCCATTTGACGCTCAGGGGTTAATCCTGGCTATGTGCTCAGAAATCGCTCCTGACTTGGGGGAACCATGTGGGACGCCAGGGGATTAAACCGCGGTCTTTCCTAGACTAGCACTTGCAAGGTAGACACCTTACCTCTAGCGCCACTTTCCTGGCCCCTGGTTGGGTAATTTTTATGTCTTTAGTAAAATTAATTTGAGTTTATGTTTAGGTGTTGTATAAAAATGGTCCTGGTTTTTTTTGTTGTGATGGGAATTAGTCTTCCCAGTAATATATTGAAGAAACTATCCTTTTCCCATTGTTCCTATGCCAAATAGTTGATTAAAATTTTTTTTGATTTTTTTTTTCTGGGTTCTTTGTAGTGTTCCATTAATGTGCATCTTTTTTATTCCAGTGCCATACTGATTTTGATTACTGTAGCTTTGTACTATATTCTAAGTGTGGATATCTTCATCTCTGCTCTCCTAAAGGAGTAACAATGGACTTTTGTGGTTTAATTTATATTTTAGAAGTTTTTTTCTAGGGGCCGGGAAGGTGGCGCTAGAGGTAAGGTGTCTGCCTTGCAAGTGCTAGCAGAGGATGGAACGCGGTTCGATCCCCCAGCGTCCCATATGGTCCCCACAAGCCAGGAGTGATTTCTGAGCACATAGCCAGGAGTAACCCCTGAGCATCAAACAGGTGTGGCCCAAAGACCAAAAAAAAAAAAGTTTTTTTCTAATTCTCTGAAAAATGCCATTAAAATTTTTTTTTACTTTAAAGAAAATGCATCATATAGTTGACCATAATACATTGTTTCCAGATAAGTGAAGGCAAGTTATTTAAAAAAGAATAGAAAGAAAAAGAAAAAAAAGAACAGAAAGATGGGCTAGAGTGATAGCAGAGCAGTAAGCAGTAGGGCCTTGCATACTGCCAACCTAGGACAGACTCAGGTTTGATCTCCAGCATCCCTTATGGTTCCTCAAGCCTGCCAAGAACAGTTTCTGAGCCAGGAGTAACTCCTGAGCGTTGCTGAGTGTGTGCCCCCCTCAAAAAATAAAATAGGGGCCAGAGTAGGGCATTTTTTGCCTTGCACGTGACCAACTCCAGACAAAAACCAATTTGGTTCCTGGCATCCCATATGGTCCTCGAGCTTGCCAGAAATGATTTTTGAGCACAATCCAAATAAATAAATAAATACTTTGTTAAAAATAAAATAAAAAAGAAAGAGGGGGCCAGAGCGATAGCACAGCAGTAAGGTGTATTCCTTACACATGGCCAACACAGGGCAAAAGCCCAATTTGAATCCCGGCATTCCATATGGTCCCCTGAACCTGCCAGGAACGACTTCTGAGCACAGAGCCATGAGTAACCCCTGAGCACCGCCTGTTGTGACCCAAAAAACAGAAAACAAAACAAAAAGAACAGAAAGAAAATTTAAAAAGTTAAAAAAGGAAAGTGAAGTACATTAGCATTTGTAAAATTTACTGTATCTCAGATGAAGTCATTACTAAAGTAGCAGAACTTTCTGTTCTGCTAAGAAATGTTATAATGTACTACAATATGGGGACTTATGGACAAAGTAATTGTGCATGGGTTCTGTTTTATTTTTCTTAATGTTCTTTGACTGTAAGTTCAAAATTTAGGCGTCAGCAAGGGGATTTCTTCTGAAAACTCTGTTTATGGGTGATTGTCCTTCCACTATAACTTTACCCTGTCCTCTTTCTTTGCATCATTGTTCTTATAATTAAAAATTAAAAAAAATAAAAAGTAAAAAAAAAAAATAAAGTAGCAGAAGGTTTAGAAAGCTCTTGTTGTTAATTGTCCATTCTGTTAAATTGGTGTGTTCCTTTAAAGATGACTACATCAAACAAATGAAGTTGTCCAGAAATTCAAAGCATTATTTCTGATACTGTGGCTTTTAGGGG
The DNA here is from genome assembly GCA_004027635.1 of Crocidura indochinensis. NCBI lineage: Eukaryota > Metazoa > Chordata > Mammalia > Eulipotyphla > Soricidae > Crocidura > Crocidura indochinensis. The sequence continues at coordinate 21,556 of PVKC010001003.1, forward strand.
CATGTTCTCAGTTGTCACGCCTCCTGGGAGGAGAATGTGGGGGAAGGTCCCCACACTTGATCCGCAAAAGCCCTGGTGATAACAGCAGGACCTGGTCAGATTATATTCCAGCACTATTGTATTGAGCTCTGCAATGAATAGTGGTGAACATACTCCCTGGGGATAGATGCCCAGAAGTAGAATTGCTGGTAGCTCAATTCTGAGTTTACGGAGAACCCTTCATACTATTTTCTATAGGGTTTGAGCCAGACAACATTCCCACCATCAGTGAATCAGAGTTCCTTTATCAGCACGTCCTGCCAATACAGATCATTCCCAGTATGTTTGATCTGTGCCATTTTCACTGGTTAAGATGATATATCATTATCATCTTGATTCGGATTTCCCTCATGATAAGTAAGGTGAGCATTTTCTCTTGTGTTTGCTGGCCATCAGTTGGTCTTCATCAGAGAGGTGTCTGTTCATTTCCTCTTCCCATTTTTAAATGAGCGTAGTGCTTTTTTTTTTTTTTTAACCCCGCTGCACACAGGATTACTCCCAGTTTTGCACTCAGGAATCACTCCAGTAAGACTTGTGGGCCCAAATGGGTTGCTAGAACTTGAACCTAAGTCAACCATGTGCAAGGGCAAATGCTCTACCCGCTATTTCTGGCATTCAGTATTTCACCACAAATGTAAAATTCCTTCCAAATTGGCCATTTGTTTCCCAACCTCCCCCAAAGCCTGTCCTTGGCAGGTGGGAATCATTTAATTAATATTTTGTGTATTACTACTGGGAAATTAGAATTAAATTATGGGGTGTCACTTGACTTCTTGCACACAGTCTGCAAATTTGAGGCTCTGTAGTGTGGGCTGATGGACTCATATGGTGACAGTGATAGGGCCCCAGTGCCATCAGATACGAGACCAGTATATTCATAAGTTTTTCCTGCTAGTTGTGCCTCTCTTTCTAGAATTACTTGAGTCTCTGGTATTGGCCACATACACACATAGACATGGAAGAAGATTCTGAATTACGTGTAGCTTCCAGTAGCATCTGGAAGTACAGAGACAATGTGGGGAGGTGGCCCAGCCTTACTCCAAAGATCCCTGAAGATATAAGCCCCAAAAGTGGCATACCTGAAGTGTTTGGCAGCTAGGAGTCTCTGCAGAGATGAGAAGAGAGGCAGTGAAGCTGGCCCATTAGCACAGAGGGGGTTGTATGACAAATCTATGTGTGCAGCCCCAGAGCTTCATCAGGGCCAGGACACTTGGTCCTGACCTACACCAAAGGACCCCAGTGAGATCAGCCATACGGCCTATAAGTCCATGAATTTTTCCTGCTAGTTGGGCTTCTCTTTCAAGAGTTATGTGAGTCTATGAAGTTGGCCACTTGTGCAGACATAATGGAAGGCCTATCTATCTCTTTTCTTTTGGACTACACCCTCTGGGGTTACTCCTGTCTCTGCACTCAGAAATTACTCCTAGGGACCGGAGAGATAGCATGGAGGTAAGGTATTTGCCTTGCATGCAGAAGGTTGGTGGTTCAAATCCTGGCATCCCATATGGTCCCCTGAGCCTGCCAGGAGCAATTTCTGAGCGTGGAGCCAGGAGTAACCTCTGAGCGTTGCCGGGTGTGACCCAACCACCCCCCCCCCCCAAAAAAAAAGAAAAGAAAAGAAAAGAAATTACTCCTGGTGGGATCAATATGTGATACCAAGAATAAAACCCAAGTTGGCTGCATGCAAGGCAAATGCCCTCCCTGCTATGTTATTGCTCCGGCCCATCCTGTCTCTTCTTTTCCGACTTCCATATACCTGCTGTATAAGAAATTATATATATTACATACAAATTACATTCTTAGTAATTTGTCTTCAAGTTTGTCTGTGCTGTTCTCCCCCTGAGAGATTCTATTACTATGGTTTGTTAGTGTGTTCTTTAGTTCCTTTAATTCCATTCGTATGGATTCTCTCATATTCTGACAAAGCCCTTCTTTAATTTGGCTGCATTTCTCATCTATTGATTGCTTAATTTCACTTGGTAGTGCTTCCTTAATTTCTGTTGCCAGTCCATTGAGTATTGATTTTAGGTCCTCATCAACCAGGCTCAAGTGTTTTGATGGGCTTGGAGGTTTGCCAAGGTTTCTCTCCCTATCTTCGACTGCAGTTGAGCTCCTTTGTTTTCCCAGAGTTATTTGTCTTTTGTGGGTGGTACTAGTAGTTTTTTAGATTTCCCCTATTAAGGAGTGATCTGTTGTATTGTTTCTACCAAATAAAATAGCAACAACTTTTCAGGTTATTTTTCTCACCATGCAGAATCGTTTGAGTAAGCTAAGAAGAATGTTGACTAGTTACTCTGGTGAATTAACAGTTTTGAAGCAATACTCTGTCTGAAAAATAGGAGTGTGACCTCCCACGTGCCCACAAATAAGGAATAAATTTAGGATTGTATCTATGTGGATGCACTAGTGTCCACATGGTCTTGGGTGTAGAGGTTAGAGGGATGTCAGATCTGGTAATTTACTGGGCCGGGGATTGAGGGTGTGGATACAGTCAAGGAGACTATGGTCTCGAATTGGCAAGCTGAAGTGTACAGTTTCAGCTGTTTCTCTTTGACAGTTTGACAGTTTCAAAATTGGCTTTTGTAGTTTGGATCTCATGCCCACAGTGTTCCCTAGATGGTTTCTTGAGCATTGTAGACACAGCACCTAAAAACACTGCCATCATTAAGTAGCCTCCTAGTTTTTTCTGGTGTGAACCAAAACAACTTTTTTTTTTTGGTTTTTGGGCCACACCCAGTGACGCTCAGGGGTTACTCCTGGCTATGGGCTCAGAAGTTGCTCCTGGCTTGGGGGACCATATGGGAACCGGAGGATCGAACCGCAGTCCGTCCTAGGCTAGTGCAGGTAAGGCAGGCACCTTACCTCCAGCGCCACCGCCCAGGGCCCCCCAAAACAACTTTTTTAATTTAAAAATTGTCATCATCTTGGTTAGATTTATTCATAAGAATTTGTTTATTTTTTAATTTTTCTTTTCTTTTTTTTTGGTTTTTGGTTTTTGGGTCACACCCGGCAGTGCTCAGGGGTTACTCCTGGCTTTGTTCTCAGAAATTGCTCCTGGCAGGCATGAGGACCATATGGGGCACCGGGATTCGAACCGATGACCTTTTGCATGAAAGGCGAACGACTTACCTCCATGCTATCTCCCAGGACCCTTATTAATTTTTCAATGGAATTTCCAGATCTGTTATTATTAGTTAATAGATACACAATGGTTTTGTGTATGTTGATTTTGTGTCCTACAGCTAGTGAATTCATTGCATAGTTTAGCAGTTTTCTTTTCCTTATGATTCTATATTTTCTATGCAAAGGTAATTTTTACTTGTTCCCTTCTTGTTTAGATGCCCTTTATTTCCTTTTCTTGTCTGATCACTCTGTCTAGGACTCTAATATTGTGCTGAAGCAAAGTGGTGAAAGTATGTTCCTCATATTGTTCCTATCTGGCAGAAAAGCTGTTACCCTTTCATCGTTGAGTAAGATGTTGATTGTAGATTTGTAAGATGTAGTTTATTTTTTGTTTGTTTTGGCTTTTTGGGCCATACCTAGTGATTCAGTTCAGGGTTCAAATGCTAGAAAAACACCCTACCACTTGCACCACTGGCCCTGTAAGATACAGTTTTTAATTGAAAAGTCTTCAGTCTGTATTCAGTTTATCGAGCATTTTTATTATGAAAGAATATTGTGCTTTATCAAATTTTTTCTGCATCTATTGCGATA
>PVKC010001003.1:25408-55772 GCA_004027635.1 Crocidura indochinensis
TTTGGGGGGGGGGGGGGTGTTTTTTTTGAGTCACACCTGGCAGCACTCAGGGGTTCCTCCTGGCTCCACACTTAAAAATCGCTCCTGACAGGCTTGGTGGACCATATGAGATGCCAGGATTCAAACCATCATCCTTCTGCATGAAGGCAAATGCCCTACCTCCATGCTATCTCTCCAGCCCTGATTATATGGATTTTATCTTTCTTTTTTTCATGTTATAACACATTTATTGATGTGGAGCATTTTTGCTTCACAAAGATAAATTCTACTTGATCTTAGTAAATGAGTTTTAATGAGTTGTTAAACTTAGTTTGCCTCCATTTATTTTATTAAAAATGTTTATCTCTAGGGCCAGAACAGTAGCACAGTGGCAGGGCAGTTGCTTTGCATGCAGTTGACCCAAGATGGACCACAGTTCGATTCCCCAGCATCCCATATGGTCCCCCTAGCCTGCCAGGAGCGATTTCTGAGCATAGAACCAGGAGTAATCCCTAAGTGCTCCTGGGTGTGGCCCAAAAACCAAAATAAAAAGGGGGGGGGTTTCACACATTTTGTACATATAGTATTCTTTTTTGTTTGGTTTTGGTTTTGGGGCCACATCCAGCAGGGGCTACTCCTGGCTCTGCGCTCAGAAATCACTGTTAGGATCACAATTAGGATGCTTGTCTTGCACATAACTGATCTGGCTTCAATCTCTGACATCTCAATATGGTCCCCAAGCCCACCAGGAGTAATTTCTGAGAGTAGTGTCAGGAGCACTGGGTGTGGTGAAAAAATAAAATGAACAACAAAAAAAGGGGGGGGTGTTTAGGGTTGAATCTCTGTGAGTGACTTAATGGCAAAGTTAACCCCAGCCTACCAGTTTTCAGACTTCTTACCACCCTTGCAACAGAACTCCACATTACATTAGGACTCCGTTAAAACATGAAAAGACGACACAGTTGAAAGTTGTGAAAAGTAAATCCTCCTGCCCCCACCTTTTCTTTGGTTTTTGGTTTTTGGGTCACACTCAGCAGCACTCAGGGGTTACTCTTGGCTCTATGTTCAGAATTTGTTCCTGGCAGGCTCGGGGGACCCTATGGGATTCCGGGATTTGAACCACTGTCCTTCTGCATGCAAGGCAAATGACTTACCTCCAGGCTATCTCTCCGGTCCTCCCCCAACAATTAATGCTGTTATTGCAACAAGGTTTAAGGGAAGCACATGTCACACAAACACATGAATACTCAGTCATCATAATTATTAACCAGAAAGCGATCTGTGAAAAGTAATTTTATAGTCTTGCTTTTTATTCTCTCATTTATTGCTCTCAATTTTGAATTTTTTCTTTGGTTCAATTGTACATCAATCTTTTAGCTACTCCTAGATTCTACGGTCTTAACCTGCTGTTTGCTCAGAGCTGGCTGGGAGATTGTTACAAGAGAGCTGCAGAGGTTTCTGCCTGCATCAATGCTGGGTGCTGTCCTGCTTTCTCCGCCTCTTCACCTCCACCCTGCACTTGTGTTCATTCTTGGTTTTTCTGTAAATGCCAATCCAGCTTTTCATGTGACTATGTCTTTGTTCCATACACACTGTCACTTTGTTCATTGGCCCTACCATGCAAGCCTGACATCTTTGTTTAGGACACTGATTGGGTGCTGGAATAGTGGTCTTTACATACCGAAGGGAAACCCTCCCTTTAGGCAAAGAGAAGAAGAAGGCTGGAACTGCCGTTTATAGGGACAAAAGGACCTCCCTGGACAAGAAACTCAGGCTAGGGAAAGACGGCAACAGAGGTGATGACACTCCTTTGACTAGTGGAGATCTATAGGGGCGTGCGAGACCAGGAGTCCTCTTCAGGATTACAGAATCTTACTTACTGCATTTTCTTCTACTTCTTCCTGCCTGTAGGTAAATTCTACTGCAAACCACACTACTGTTATCGACTTTCTGGATCAGCGCAGAGGAAGAGACCGGCAGTGGCTCCTCTCTCTGGGAAGGTAATGACACTCCTTCCACACATGAGGGAGAAATAGCAGGCATGTTTTTGATGTGGAGGTATTGGATGAAGGTGTGGCTAATAGAGTCCACAGAATAAATGTCTAGGCTTTTGTGGGAAGACCAGGGATGGGGCTGCCTTCCAATGTTCAGAAGAAATCAGCTTTTTAAGCATTAGCTAAGTGTGGCTCCATCATTCGGAAAGACAATGTTCCATCCACCTGTTAGATTTGGGAAAGTGTGGCAGACTCTACACACTCTACAAAGAGGGATATTTTGTTCATAAATAAATATCTCTGTACCTGGAAGAGAAGGAATTCGGCTGTAAATAACATTCTGCTTACACATTATTTTGCTATTTTATTATGTGAATTACTTACCTTAGAACCATTTTTCCTCTGGGTTGTTTCTTTGGGTTGGAGGGACACACCCAGTGATGCTCAGGGCTTATACTATTGACTGCCCTCAGCAATTGTTCCTGGTGGTACTTGGGGAGCTTGATCAGCCGTGTTCAAGGCAAATACCCTAATCCACTTTACTATTTCTCTGCCCTCCCTTTTTTCTCTCTTTAAAAATAGTTTAATTTATCTGGGAGGCTTGGGGGTTTCTCTAAGCTCTGCTAGAGAGAGGTAGGTAGTGCTTACAGGACCATATAGTACCAGAGTTCACTGCATGCAAGTTGAACACTTTGATTACCCTGTGCTATCTCTCCGCCCACCCTTTTTTTTTTTTTTTTTTTTTTTTTGGTTTTTGGGTCACACCCAGCTGTGCTCAGGGGTTACTCCTGGTTATTTGCTCAGAAATAGCTCCTGGCAGGCACGGGGGACCAAATGGGACAACGAGATTCGAACCAACCACCTTAGGTCCTGGATCGGCTGCTTGCAGGCAAACGCCACTGAGCTATCTCTCCGGGTCCCCTTTTTATTTTATTTTATTTTATTTTGGTTTTGGGGTCACACTCAGCGGCACTCAAGAGTTACTTCTGGTTCTGCGCTCAGAAGTCACTTTTGGCAGGCTCAGGAGACCATATGGGATGCTGGGTTTTGAACCAGGGTCTGTCCTGTCTTGTCGGCCTTACCTCTGTACTATCACTCTGGCACGCCACCCTTTTTACTTTTTTTTTGGTTTTTGGGCCACACCCAGTGACGCTCAGGGGTTACTCCTGGCTATGGGCTCAGAAATGGCTCCTGGCTTGGGGGACCATCTGGGAAACCGGGGGATCGAACCACGGTCCATCCTAGGCTAGCGCAGGCAAGACAGGCACCTTACCTCCAGCGCCACCACCCGGCCCCCACCCTTTTTACTTTAATGTGAGTACCTGACTCCTCTTCTGTGTTAGTCCCTTCACTTGGGTACCTTTTTTTTTTTTTTTTTTTTGGTTTTTGGGTCACACCCGGCAGTGCTCAGGGGTTACTCCTGGCTCCATGCTCAGAAATTGCTCCTGGCAGGCACGGGGGACCATATGGGGCACCGGGATTTGAACCGATGACCTTTTGCATGAAAGGCAAACGCCTTACCTCCATGCTATCTCCCGGGCCCCTACTTGGGTACCTTTTAAGCATACAGGCTAACTAAGGATTCCTTAAAATGATTTCTGTTGGCTGCAGAGGGATTTGTAGAGAATAATAGAGTGGTGTAGATCTAGATTTTTATTCCTCTTTGTTTTTTTGTTTGTTTGTTTGATTTTGGTTTTGGTTTTTGGGTCACACCTGGCATCGCTCAGGGGTTACTCCTGGCTCTATGCTCAGAAATCACCTCTGGTAGGCACAGGGGACCATCTGCATGAAAGGCAAACACCTTACCTCCATGCTATCTCTCCGGCCCCCTGATTCCTCTTTGGTTTTTGTTGTTGTTGTTTTGTTTTTTTAAAAAGGAAAATTGGGGCCAGAGAGATAGAACAGGAGTTAAGACATTTCCCTTGCATACAGCCAACTCTGGTTTGGTCCCCAGCATTCTACATGGGTGCCCTGAGGAATCGATAGTAATCCCTGAGCAGAGTCAGAGTAAACCCTGAGCACCACTGATTACAACCCCAAAATAAAACAAATGGAAGGAAGGCTGACTGAAAAATACTGCTCTGAGCAGCCAGTTAGTTAGGTGTTGTTACCTCCTAAGTGGTAACCATGAGCCAAGTGCTTCAATCAGAACCTGATGTTTTTCTGATGACTTTCCTAGGAGGCAAGAGGACCCCTGCAGGACGGCCCAACTACTGATGCAAATGGACGGGCCAGTACCCTTGCCAACCCCACTGAGAGAACTCCAGGTAGCCTAACTTCCTTGTTTGGCTGGGTGGTGCGTCACTCTCTCGGCCTCTGTGACAAGGCCAAGGGGATGAGCCAACACCTACAAAGCAACATTTCTTCGATTGGGCATCACGTGACCCAAAACCCTTTGGACTCCTTCTTCATGTGCCAACTGCTTGCTTTCGGAGTCCCCTTTCTCTATGGCCTGTCAGAGGTGCTGATGCAAATTAGAGGGGAGTTTCACTGGCAAACTCTGAGCCAGTAGGGGCATACGTCATCCATGGATGGGCAGTAACAAGCAAGTTCCTGTAATATTTGCTCAACATCCAAATATTACCGTAGCCCTGAAGACAACCTACTTGCAACAAACACATTTATTTCGATAATTGGTTCAGGCCCTTTCTAAGTAAAGAGGCACGCAAAATAGGCTACTTTGATCAATGACTCAAGTGAAAATTCAAAATCCCTCAGCTTCCTAGCATGTCCTTGTGTTTGATCCTTTGACCAAACCTAACATAATAAGGCCCTTCATCTCAGTTTTTATTTACTGAAACTTGAAATCCTTTCATCCTGCTCCCTATTCAGATTATAGGTAAAATGACACTACTCTTCTGTATGAACTAGTAAAGGATATGCTCTATGTACTTTGGGACATTTCAACTTATAAAAAGGATCAGTCCCTAATTGGTTTCTAATTTTACTAATTACTTTTACAAATCATTCCTTTGTTTCAAGAAATGAATGGCAGCATTTCTACCTCTAAAAAATATTTATTTTGATCTCACTAGGGCAGCACTAAGAAGGGCTCATAGGAACTAGATATGCTGTAATGAAAATTTTACTGTTTCACTTAAAATTGCTTCTTTCCACTCTTCCATCACTGTTTTACTAAATGATAGGTGCTTAATAGCCCCCCATATTGACCAAGGTGAGAGGGGAAGACTTAGGATCATATTTTTGCCATTTATTTCTTGTTCTAAGCAAGTGTAATAACTAGTTCTAAGTAAGTGTATCTCAAGCAGCCATTTACTACATAATCTAGAGTCTAGTCTAGACTCTAGAGGTACTGTGTATAAAACCCTCAAGATCACTGACTAATGCCAGAATCTTTGGGAGGGGTTGGCAGTGGAATTTCCATAATAGGCAAAGAGAGGAATTATTCATTTTGTCCTTAAATGAGAGGTTCTCAGAGTCAGCTGCTTTTCCTGTGCTCAAGAATTGAAGTGAGCTTTATAGTACTCATTCTGGGAGTAGGAGAAGGCTCAGAAATGGGAATGGGAGCAGAGGCTAGATTGTACCAACCAGCTGAAACAGATCACAGAGCTCTCCTCTGTTCTCATAAATACTTTGTTAGAATCAGAATTGTTAGAATTTTGAAGTGTATGCAAATTGAATGCTTAAGCACTTTGTCAGGATTTTATAGCAATATTTAAGCCACAGGAGACTTTGGAACCTACTTTCTTAAAAGCCTTTCTAATTTCATCAAGTGTTGACAGCACTTTGCAATTGACAATCTTGGAGCTCTTGGGGGGGGGCGGGGTTTGCAGTGTTCTAGCAGTTACAATCAGTGGAATTAATGAAACTTGAACTTCGAGCTCTAGAAAGTATTTTTACCCAAGGGAAGGCACCACTATTTTAGTCTGGATCTTGTTCTAGTGAAGGTGAGTTTGTTTTTGTTTTTGTTATTTTTTTACTGGCTACTTAGTAAAATAACTATAAGAATAACTTCCTTTTTGTGTTTAGAGTACTGAACACCTTTTCATTTTTTTGTGTGTGGGGGGGCACACTAAGCGCTCAAGAGTTACTCTTGACTCGAGCAATCATTCCTGGCAGGCCCCCAGGACCATATATGGTGCCAGGAATTGAACCTGGGTCCATCTAAGTCGGCCACATGCAAGGCAAACATACTCTGGCGCATAGAGTAATGAACACCTTTAAGAAGAACTTAAAGGGCCAGAGATGGTATCGGGGCTAAGGCACTTGCCTTACAAGTGGGTCAGACCAGTTCCATCCCTACCCTGACACTGCCAGAAGAGAATTTCTGAGCACCAAACCAGGAGTAAGGGCTGAGTTCCCTCTGATGTTACCCAAAAACAAAAAAGGGAAGGAAGGAGGAAGGCACTGAGAGGCCAGAGAAATGGTAGAGGTAGGGAGCTTGCCTTGTGCATAGCCAACCCAGGTTTGTTTCCCAGCACCCTGTACAGTCCCTAACACGTCCAGCCAAGCAGAGCTAGGAGTAAGCCCTGAACACTGCTGTGCGTGTCTCCCAAAAACAATAGCACTGAAATTCAAGTCTAAGCAAGCTAAATTTGTTCACACTCCCAACTATTTCAGTTTACCATTTAGAATTCCTAAAGGCACTATGGAGAAGTCAATTCTAATGAAAAAAAAAAAGCCAAGGATTATAGCGAATACTGTGGTTAGCATTAATTAACATGGTAATAATCATGGTAACATGGTTATAATCATTAAAGGTTCAAAGTCTGGCCATGTCTCAGGCCCCCTGGTTCTTTCTTGACTATTATCGAACAAAACCTTCACAATTTGAATTTACCCCTAAGAATGAGGCAGACACCCTGGTTAAGGAATTCTAGGCAGTGGGGAAGTCAAATTGTGGCAAATGAATTTCAGTTACTACCTCCTCTAGACTCAGGCTTCTTAAATGACAGCTCAGAGTCTTGGGGGTGAGGGAAATGCTTAGGGGTTACTCCTAGCTCTACACTTAGGAATGAATTACTCCAGAAGGTGCTTGGAACATCATATAGGATGCCAGAGAGCTGTAGGGGCTGAGTTTTAACATACCTCAACGCAGTAGCACTTTTCTTACTTGTCTCCATTGAAAAGGAATAGACGTATAGGTGATATTTTTTAGTTGGTAGGAAGCAGATCTTTAATAGAATTTCCTTCTCTAAATCTCAAGTAAAACTTTAAGTTTTAAGAAGTTTTAAGAAACTTAAGGAATAGCTCAGGAGTTTGAGGAGTCCAGAATGTTTTTATACTGAGCAACCCATGTTCATGTGCATATCTTTCATTGTACTCTTAGACAAGAAAACACTGTAAATGGATGAACTTGATTCTACTGTGTATAAATAAACTACCCTCCTAGATATATACACAAGTAGGAGCACTGGCTTTCTGTCTGCAGACAAGGCCCACAGTGCTTACTCTGCAAGTCTTTCTTCATAGCCTCTCTCTCTTCTTTCCTATGTTCCTTAGTCCTTTGACCAAAATTATTGCTGTTGTCAAAAAGATAGAACACATAAGTTGAAAGGACCTATTCTAGGCCTATTTTACATTGTTATCTTTTTCTAGTTCCTGTCATGTAACAGCTGCCTAACATATTGTTTGGTGATTTTGTGTACAATTTTTTCTTTGTATTGTGTTTTCAAAATAGAAAATTTTTGTCCCCAGTTTGGGGTTGTTTTTTTTTTTCGTTTGTTTGTTCTTTTGGGTTTTGGGGTCACACCCAGCAGTGCTTGGGGGTTACTCCTGGCTCTGTGCTCAGAAATTGCTGCTAGCAGGCTCGGGAAACCATATGAGCTCGGGATGCGGGATTTGAACCATCGTCCATTCTGGGTTGACCGCATGCAAGACAAACACCCTACTGCTGTGCTATCCAGCCATATAAACATGTTTAAGCTTCTCGCACTTACCAGTGTAGATGTTTTGTTTTTGTTTTGGGTTACACCCAGAGTGCTCAGGGGTTCCTCCAGGCTCTATGCTCAGAAATTGCTCCTGGCAGGCTCGGGAGACCATATGAGTTGCCGGGATTCGAACCAGCGTCCTTCTGCATGCAAGGAAAATGTCCTACCTCCATGCTATCTCTACTGCCCCCCCTGGTCTAGATTAATAAACTTGGCACAAATATTTTGCCTTGACTAATATTTTAATACCAATACCCTGAGCATCTCTGGGTATGACCCAAAACCCTACCCTGAAAAAAATGTTTTCCTTAAAATTGGAATTGGTACAAGGCCAACACCCTACTGCTGTACTGTCACTCCAGCCCCAAGGGAAAAAATTTATTTTGTTTTTGGAGATGCTCAGGGGTTACTCCTGGCTCAGGAAATCACTCCTGGCAACAGTGAGGGAGGGGGACAACTATATGTGATGCTGGAGATTAACTTGCAAAGCAAGTGCCCTATCTACTGCAGTATCACTTCATCCATGACTTAAAGAAAAAATTGGACAACAGTGAAAGAAACCCCAAAGAAAGGATTTCCCCCTTAAACACATAGCACCTTAGTGTAGGTTCTTTGAATCTTTTGTTGTTGTGTTAAGCAGACCCCTTTATATCTAATAGTGGAAGAAAAAAAAAATTATGGGCTATTCTAAGGAAAAAACAAAAGGGTTTTTCTCCAAGTACAGGCAATAGATAAAATGGGAGAAATATGTCTATTTTGCCCTCTTAGGGAAAAGAGGATCTTAACTTAAAAACTCCCTAGCAGAATAGAAGTAATTTTGTTTGTTTGGTTTTGGTTTTGGTTTTTGGGATACACTAGGCTTTGCTCAGGAGTTATTCCTGACTCTACACTCAGAAATCGCTCCTGGCAGGCTTGGGGGACTATATGGGATGCCGGGATTCAAACCACTGCCCTTCTGCATGCAAGGCAAATGCCCTATCTCTATGCTATCTCTCCGGCCTCTACAAGTGATTTTTTTATTCCCAGGTTTACCTTTGTAATTTGCATGCTGCAAGCATTCCCCGGGTCCAACTATTGTAGCTCTATTATATCAGGAATTCTACTTAATCCTGGATGTGTGCCTATTAGGAGAAATTAGAAAATGTTCTCACTGCTTCCCACACACTTTTACTGTACATCCAGTTCCGGAAAATCTGAGTAGAGCCATCCAATATAATGCAACTAAGAGTTGATGGTGATGTGTAAATATTTACACACACAATTTTTGTATAGACTTATTTTTGTGTTGTGAATAGATACTTTTATTTTGTGTGAAATAATAACAGCAATATTAAAGGAATTATTTTCTAAGTTGTTCCTTCATTATGTACACCAAAGGAGCTGTGGGGGAACTGTGCCACTGGCTGACTTTAGTGTTACTGTCAGAAGTTGGTGGGAACAGTAGCCCAGCACATTTGTAGGTTTGGAAAGGTTTTTGGAGGATGAGCCTCAGGAAACTGATAATGTCTTACAGAACATTCCCTGAAGAACCAAACACTGTACTTTCTTTATCTGACTGTCATGCTTGTGTATGGGTCTGTCTGAAAGAAGGACTGGGCTTCTGTTATTTTGGTGTTTAGTGTGTCTCTCTATAGGACAATCCTTATTAAGGTGCTTCATTGTGGGTCTTGAAGGTCTGAGATATGGGTTATAGGGTTCACTTTTTTCCTAGGCCATTTAGCTTGGGCAGAGGCAAGGATGGGGAGAGGGAAGAGAACCATGGGACAAAACAGAGTAAGAGGAAAGTAAACTATGCCAAGGAGCCCCTGTCTATATTTCCAGCCTTACCTCAAACCTTTATTTTTACCCTTGTTTTTAACCTGTGCTGTTGTTTTGAGTGTCTGTGAGTTTTTTTAATTTAATTGTATAACTTTGTTTTTGCCTTTACTGTGAAACTAAGGTATTGTGCTTTTTTCTTTTTCTTTTTCTTTTTAACAAATGTTACTATTCTTATTTAAGAGAATAAATTCCAAACAATCTTCAGGTTTCTGAGTTTTTCTTTTCCTTCCCTTTTTTCCTGAGTGAAGGGTGGGAAAGAGGGTTGGACCTATGAAGTGGGTTTGAAAATCATGGTGCAGCGGAATCAGAGAGAAAGTGGAAATCAAAGCGGAAACAGGTTCTTAATGTATATGCTGGAGGTTCCCATCAGTAAGAGGTCCTTGTTCATGGGGTTGTACTTGTGGAAGATATTTTGCTTTGTACCCACTATAAGTAGGAAAATGGAGGACATCACCTGTGTCCCAGCCACTCTGGGACACTGTAAATCCATACACTATGTATTTCAAACCCTGGTTCAGTGGGTCTGAAGCAGGGTCACCGCACAAAATAATCCAAACCAAGCTGAGGGTGAAACACATAAAGTCTGGCAATCTTCTACCTCATATTGAGAGCTAACTGCCTGCGAGAACTGTCATTTTTATTGAGTACCCAGATCACCCCCACATGGGAGAATAAGGAAAAATAGCTCAGGCTGTCCTGAGCCAGTCCTGCCCAGGTTTTCTTGAGACATGTAAAATATGATTAAGTAGGAAAATATCTGTTTTGGGTAAAACCAAGTTGTAAACAAACAAATAAAGAAACTAGGGATGATCTTTGTTTAGGGTGGAACCAAGTTGTAAGTTGTAAACCAACAGGGCACCAACCAATCTAGGGAACCTCATGTCAGTTCCCATGAAATTATGTCAGCTGTGGGACACAGGGCAGCGCCCCCCACTCCCCATTTCTGTCTCTAACAGGCTGTTTCTGAACACCTGGAAGTTTTAATGTTTCTCTCCTCTGTCTTGAGGATTTTTGGCTTAAAGACAGTAACTTCTCTCCACTGACCATGAGTTTCTTGCTCTGTCCACCTGTGCTATCTGTGTGGGGCCTGATTGCTGAACTAGGAATTCAATTCTGTTTGGCCACTCTCAAGCCCTCTTACACTTTGAAGAACATTAGCAGCTGTGCCCCTTGTGCTATTGGACACTAAGTATACTGACATCACCCATCTTCAGTAGGGGCACATAGTTCCAAGTTTGCTCCTGCTGAGAAACTGGGTATTGATTTTTAAGACCTGGAGGTTTAAGGTGCATGTCTTGCATGTGCTAACCCCAGTTCTACCACAGGCACCCACCATATGGTCCCCTACCATTGCCTAATGTAGCCTTGGAGCAGCACCCAGCACCACAGGACTGAAGCCACACCAAATCCTCAGACCCTGACACTAAACCACATGCCCAGTTGACTGAGAACCTCCAAGACAGATGCCCGGACATCCTCAGCATGACTTAAGTGGCCCTCCAACCCCCAACAGAGAAAGGCCTTCTTGGTCTCCCCCTTTCTGAAACTTCATCTGGGACCACAGTTGTTCTTGAGTTGCACCTTAAAACAGACAACAGTGTCTGTATTCTCTTGTCATCTGGATCAGCAGTCAGGTAGGGACTGTGTCCCCCTAGAGCTCAACATTGTCAGCTGTGTTACTGTAATCCACAGAGACTGCTCATTCTACCCATTTCTCCTTCCAAGAGGTTTAACTTCCTTAATTTTGGTTTAAGTTTGCTTAACTTTCTCAGAAATAAGATAAGCAGCTGAGAGAAAAAGAATTGGGATGTGGGCATACAATAAGCAACAATTAATAAGTCAACTTAAAATTCGTAATGATGGGGCCTGGAGAGATAACACAGCGGTGTTTGCCTTGCAAGCAGCTGATCCAGAACCTAAGGTAGTTGGTTCAAATCCCGGTGTCCCATATGGTCCCCGTGCCTGCCAGGAGCGATTTCTGAGCAGATAGTCAGGAATAACCCCTGAGCACTGCCAGGAGGGGCCCAAAAATAAAAAATAAAAAAAATTAGTAATGATGATTGAACTATGTATTAAATTTCAAGTCTGGCTGCTGTTGCTATCCCAGAAACAAAGGGGAGCACCTTCATTGTTGACAAGATACTAAATCACCTCCATATGTGAAGAGTGACAACTGATAGGATTCTTAGAATCAGGTTAAGATCATGGAAAAATACATTTGGGTTTCAGTTTTTTTTTTTCTTTTCTTTTTTTTTTTTTTTTTGGTTTTGACTTTTGGTTTATGAATCACATCCAGCAGCACTCAGGGGTTACTCCTGGCTCTCTGCTCAGAAATCGCTCCTGGCAGACAAGGGATCGAACCCAGGTCAGCCATGTGCAAGGCAAGTGCCCTACCCGCTGTGCTATTGCTCCAGCCCAAGGGTGTCAGTTTCTTTTTTTTCCTTTTTGGTTTTTGGGCCACACCCAGCAATGCTCAGGGGCCACTCCTGGCTGTCTGCTCAGAAATAGCTCCCTCCTGGCAGGTACGGGGGACCATATGGGACACCGGGATTCGAGCCAACCACCTTAGGTCCTGGACCGGCTGCTTACAAGGCAAACACTGCTGTGCTATCTCTCTGGGCCCGGGTGTCAGTTTCTTTCAGAAACTTCTTGAAACCTATTTTCTGTTGTTACTGTTTTTATCTCATAAATTCCATGACAATTTCCTAATTTGAATTTTTCTGTTGTTGGAATCCGGTGGTGCAAACATGGAGTGCATATTGATGGTACTAAAAATGGACCGCCTCTTCTTTCACACTGAAAAACAGGATAGGATTTTCCATGTGAGAGTGAAGTCACACTGAGTTACAAATAGAAGACCTACCTGAGACTCTTGTCATAACTAGACAAATTTCAGAAATTCTTTGCAATTTCCTTTCACAGAACCTTAAATCCATATCAAGACTCCAAAAACCTTGCAATTCAGATCCAACTAAGCAATCTTCAAGTGCCAACAAGTCAGTAGTGAGTTAATCATTATGGAATGAGGGAGAGTCAGACTTGGCCTCGGTCAAGCTGAGATCTGCTATACTTCTCCCTCACTTTTGATGTGTTGAATGAGTGTTTTGGCATCTAATGCCTCTTTCATCACAATTAGTTCTGTTTTCTATCATGGGTGTTCTGGAGCAGGTAGGCTCTTGTACAGAATCACCTGGTATACTTTTGATAACAGGCAGAGAGCTTCAGGCATCTCAGCTCCCAGTTCTAGGTTTCATGAATTCTGTGAATACCATCTCCTTTATCATTTCCAGTGGGTTAACTTATATAGCAGTAGAATTTCCACAGTTATCTGAGGACACCGAGCTAGAGGCTGTCATTATCAATACCCAAATTTTATTTTTTTGGGGGGAGGGGGTCACACCTGGCAGCACTCAGGGGCTACTCATGGCTCTATGCTCAGAAATCACTCCTGGCAGGTGGGGTGGGGGGAGAATCATATGGGATGCCAGGATTCGAACCACTGTCCTTCTGCATGCAAGGCGAACGCTCTACCTCCATGCTATCTCTCTGGCCCCAATACCCAAATTTTAATATAAGCTTACTATAGTTCATCTCATCTTTAATATCATCTTCCTCCCAACAGCAAAACTTTTGTACAGGGAGATCAAAGTGCCCGCCCCTTACAGAGGCCTCTTCTCTTTTTTTTTTTTTTTTGTCCCCAATTTCCAATCGAGGCCTCTTCTCTTAAAGGGGAAATTTGAGAATATCTTTCAGTGGAAATGGAATTTAGGGCGACAGATTTTGTGCTGCACAACAAAATCTCTGGATCTAATCTAAGATAATTTCTAGAAAAAGTCCATAATGAAATCTGTCAGAATTTCTATTGGCTTCTGATATTTTTTATTTTTAAGGGCTTTTGGGGGTACCACACTCAAATTAGTGTTCAGGGAAATCATGTGAGCTCAAACCCATTCACCCTGCACCTTATGTGTTTTTGTTCGGGGTCACACCTAAGCTGATGTTTTGGAGTAACTGCTTGCTGTGCACTCAGGAATTACTCCTGGCAGTGCTCAAGTGACCATATGGGATGAAGGGGATCCAACCCAATTCAGCAAGTGCCCTATTCATTGTACTATCTCTCCAGTCCATCCTTACATTTTCATTTTGGTCTTTAAGCCAGCTCATAGTGGTTGTACCCTATAACAATAAATTCTTTTTATCTGTTAATTGATTTAGCTTCTATTATGTACTTATGTGAAATATCAAAAAGGGGCTGGGAGTGTAGTTCAGTGATGGAGCATAAACATTAACTGTGAAACCGGAGTAAGATCTCCACCAATGGAAAAAAATTATTTCCATTTTATATACAATAGTATACCCTAATCCTATTTAGGTTCTTGCTTGGAATTGTAGGTCTTTAGTAATCATTTATTTCACACTAAGTGAAATACTGCAAAAAGTAATAATAAATACTGCAAAAAAAAAAACTTTAGTTCCTTCCCATTATTGACACCTACTTCTGTGTGTTCCCAAAACATATTCCAGTATAACTGAGCCTCTATCAAAACACACTCCTAGGGGGCCCGGGAGATAGCATGGAGGTAAGGCGTTTGCCTTTCATGCAAAAGGTCATCGGTTCGAATCCCGGTGCCCCATATGGTTTCCTGTGCCTGCCAGGAGCAATTTCTGAGCATGGAGCCAGGAGTAACCCCTGAGCACTGCCGGGTGTGACCCAAAAAAACCAAAAAAAAAAAAAAAAAAACACACTCCTAGAAAAAGACGAACCCAGTCAAAGGGTTACAAGGCCAGTGGGCAAGGACCAAATAGCATCTGGAGAAATTGGGGCTTAATGCACATGTAACAAACCCTGCTGTTAGACTTATGAAAGAAGGCCTACATAAGTATTCCTCTTTATGTTCTCATGTTTTTTCTCGGATAAGAAAGCAATTGAGTTTCTTTAGTGTTCAAAGGATCAGTGTTCAAACCTGAAGCTAATGGGTCCAGAGTAATAGCACAGCAAGTAAAGCATTTGTCTTGCATACAACTGTCCTGGGTTTGATCTCCAGCATCCCACATGGTCTCCTGAGCCTGCCAGGAGTAGTTTCTGAGTGCAAAGTCAGAAATAACCCTTGAGCACAACTGGCTATGTATGGCACCAAAACCAAAATCATAATAACAATTATAATGATATAACATACCTGAAGCTGAGAAATATGATTAACAAGAGCCTTAGGAAAGAAGTATCTTACTGGGCTTCTTCTTGTTAGGGCTATGCAGTGGCCCTGCAGTACTCAAGGCTAACTCCTAGCTACTTCATTTTGGGATCATTCCTGGTAGGGAGGACCATCAATGAATGGTAATAGGAATTGAACCCAGGTTGCCCACATGTTTACAACTGCCTTAACCCATATACTGTCTCTGGCCCCATATAAGTTTCTTGTATTAAACTCAATCTAGGAGCCGGGAGGTGGCGCTGGAGATAAGGTGCCTGCGCTAACCTAGGACGGACCACGGTTCGATTCCCCGGTTCCCCATATGGTCCCCGGTGCCTGCCAGGAGCGACTTCTGAGCGAATAGCCAGGAGTAACCCCTGAGCATCACCGGGTGTGGCCCAAAAACCAAAAAAAAATAAATAAAACTCAATCTAATAACTAATAAATCACTGGTGTGTATAACATTGGGTTATATTATAACATTACACATTAAAAAATAGTAGATGTTACAATAGATTATTCCTATTTATTTTCTAGAATTAAGTCAAGATCTGGAAGGTTCAGGCAGAGAAGAAACAAATTTTTCCTCCCACTATTTGCCAACTAAAGATGAATGAGTTGGATTCTTTTAGCAGTAGTTTCTCCTGGGAATTAGTCTGTGGTGATTTCACTGAACCAGAGCCTACCTTTTAGCTAGGTTTATCTTTCATAGGGAATGAGCATTAACCTTGTAACTAACTGTGTGATAGGGTCAGGAAGGTGGTTGCAGCCCATTCCAACTCCATGGAAGCCTTTGAAACTCAAAGAAGCATGTTGCTGGGGAAATAAGGATTTGATGGGCTATAGGAGGGATTTTGCTTTATTGCAGCTAAAAATATTATATCAGAGGCCAAGGAGATGATTCAAAAAGCTGAGTGTTTGCTTTGCATGCAGGAAGCTCCGGTTCAATCCCCAGCACTTTCAGGAGTAGCCTCCAAGCATCACCTCGTGCACTCTCCCAACTTACACACATGTCTGCACACACAAAGGTCTACCATGTCAGGAGGATTTCTATATTTGCAAGTAAGAACTCCCTCTTCTCCTAATATCTTTTCCTAAAAATAGGGAATAATTTTTTTAAAAGGAGTAAATATGTATGCTATCTTCTGTTATTTTCCCTCCAGGTAACTCATACTGGGCATGTGCCTTAGTCACTCTTGTCACACATACATACAAAAAAAAATTGTATTGTCATTGTGGGAAGCCAAGCATGGCAGTGTTGTGCAGTGCTGTGAATTGAATCTCAAGCAGGCACGTGTTTTACTTGAGAGATATCTGTGAACTGCTTTTATCATATTAATGCACAGAAAGCAGTGTAGGGGACAGTGATGGTAGTAATAATTTACTTTGCCTTTGTCTAGAGTCTTTGTGTATATTCATTTAACCCTACAGTAGCCTATGAAGGATGCCATTCTGCAGATGAGAAAACAGGCAGTCACACAGATGTTAAGCAAACTTGATCAAGGCCATATAACTAATGAATGTAGAGGTAGGGTTGAATACAGAATACACACAAGCATTCTGAACCTGCATTGCTTTAGCTATCTAGTTTTTTCCATTCTTTTTTGGTTTTTAGGCTACACCTGGTGACGCTCAGAAGTCGATCCTGGCTTGGGGGACCATATGGGAAACGGGGGGATTGAACCGCGGTCCGTCCTAGGCTAGCGCAGGCAAGGCAGGCACCTTATCTCCAGCATCACCACCCGGCCCTAGTTTTTTCCATTCTTGCTCTATAACCACAGCTTGTCAGCACTTAGTAAAAGGAAGACAGGAATGTGTTTTCCTCCTAAGATCTTTTTAAACATTATCAGTGTCTTGTATAAACCTGTGGGTATACATTACATTATTTCTGGGAGCTAATGATCTCCCAGATTATTTCTTTGACAAAAAAATCTCAGGATAAGGAGTATCCATTTTTTTTAAATAATTAGATGATTTTGTTTTGTTTTGTTTTTGGGTCACACCTGGTAGTACTCAGGGATTACTCCTGGCTCTGGTTAATGTATCTGGTTAATTGTTGATATAAAATGGGACAAATTTTCTAAAGAAATTGAGGAAGAATGAATAAACATTAAGTTGATTATAAATAATATGAAATTATTCTTTTTGTTTGGTTGGTTTGGTTTTTTTGGTTTGGGGTCATGCCCAGCAGTGTTCAGAGGTTCCTCCTGGCTCTAAGCTCAGAAATCGCTCCTGGAAGACTCGGGGGACCATATGTGATGCCGGGATTCAAACCACTGACCTTCTGCATGCAAGGCAAACACTTTACCTCCATGCTATCTCTCCAGCCCCCTGAAATGATTCTTAATATCAATCTTTTTTTTTTTTTTTGGATTTTGGACCACACCCAGCAGCAGTCAATGGGCTACTCCTGGGGCTCTGAGCTCCTGGCATGCTCAAGGGATCATATGGGTTGCCAGGTATTGAACCCAGGTTCATCCCGTGTCAGCCACTTTTAAGGCAAATGCCATACCGCTGTGCTATCACTCTGGCTACCATATCATCTTTATGATCATCACAAATAACTTGAAATTTTATTTTATTTATTTACTTGGGGGGTACTCAATTTTTGATTCAGGTTTTTGACTCTTTGCTCAAGGTTTCTCCCAGCAGTGCTCAGGGGCTACGTGGTGTCAGAGCTTGAACATGGGTCTTCTACATGCAAAGCATGCACTCAACCCATTGTGCTAATCTTCAGATTTCTTTTTTTGGGGGGATGGGGGGCTATACCCTGTGATGCTTAGAGAGTACTCCTGGCTATGTACTCAGTGGTTACTCCTGTCTGCTCAGGGGGGTCACTCATGGGAGGCTCAAGGGATCCTATGAGATGCTGGAGATTGACCATGTGCAAAGCCAACACACTACCCCACTGTCTCTCTAGCTCCTACTTCCTACTTTAACCTAATAATAGGCCTCAACAAGTTGATTTGAGCAGGACAGGATGCGCAGAATGCCCTGGAATGGACTTCAAGGATGAGCAGTCTTCTCTTTCTAAGTAGCATTGTGCCATAAAATGATGAGTTCAGGGGCCCGGGAGATAGCATGGAGTTAAGGTGTCTGCCTTTCATGCAAAAGGTCATCGGTTCGAATCCCGGTGCCCCATATGGTCCCCCGTGCCTGCCAGGAGCGATTTCTGAGCATGGAGCCAGGAGTAACCCCTGAGCACTGCCGGGTGTGACCCAAAAAAACCAAAAAAAAAAAAAAATGATGAGTTCAGATGTGCTACTGCTTAGGTTATGTCTGCATAGTAGCCCACTCAGCAACTGACTTGCCCTGGATTTGTTCCTCTTTAGCATGACTGTTCTCAGTCAGTCCTATACAATAACAGTCCATAATCAAGTGTTTTTAACCTTAACCCCAAAGAAATATGTACATGAGCTCTGTTTTATATTTCATATACCAAACCAAAGTCAGAATTCTGGCTGATGGCTGATTTGGTAAGGGCTTAAAATATTTGATATGGCCAGAGAGATAGCATGGAGGTAGGGCATTTGCCTTGCATGCAGAAGGATGGTGGTTCAAATCCCAGCATCCCATATGGTCCCGCAAGCCTGCCAGTAGCGATTTCTGAGCACAGAGCTAGGAGTAACCCCTGAGCGCTGTTGGGTATGACCCAAAACCAAAAAAAAAAATTTTTTTTATAAAACTTCTAAGCCAGGGTTTCTCAGGTTTTGCACCTTTGGGTTGCAGACTGAATGATCATTTGTTGTGCAGAATTGTCCTGAATTTGATATTTATTTGTCACTATGATTTGGCCTTCCCCAGGTGTGACAACTGAAAATATCTCTCTAAGCATCAGAAAAAAATCTTAGTGGAGAACCATTATCTAGATATAATCAAAAGAGATGGGACTAGAGGGGCCAGAGAGAGCACAGTGGTAGGGCGTTTGCTTTGCACAAAGTCAACCCAGGATAGACAGTGGTTCAATTTCTGGCATCCAATATGGTACCCCCAGCCTGCCAGGAGTGATTTCTGGACTCAGAGCCAGGAGTAACTTTTAAGTGCCACCAGGAGTGACCCTCCCCACCCACCCAAAAAAAGATGGGACTAGAGAGATAGTATAGAAGATATACATGTAGCCAAATCTTTGGCACCCAGATGATCTCCCAAGTACAGCCAGGTATGGCAAAAAAAAAAAAAGAGGAAAAGAAAAGACATGGTACTAACATGAAATTAACCTTAAAGTTATTATTCTCAGTGAACCTTATGTCTTCCTGCCTGCCCCCCATAAAATGATAATTACTTAATTGCTTGAAGGTTTAGCTGTTCAAATTATTGTGTGCTTTAAAATATCTTAGAAACCAAAATTAAATTAATAAAAAACTTTGTATCTTCTATAATTTAATTATTTCTTCAGCCCCTGATGTGTTCATTCTTTGGTGATAACCAGTTTCAGGATTGAACTAGGTTGGGGGTAGAAAGATAATAGATGGGGCCGGAAGATAGCATGGAGGTAAGGCATTTGCCTTGCATGCAGAAGGATGGTGGTTCAAATCCCAGCATCCCATATGGTCCCCCATGCCTGCCAGTGCCGATTTCTGAGTGTAGAGCCAGGAATAACCCCTGAGCACTGCCAGGTGTGACCCAAAAACCAAAAAGAAAAAAGAAAAAAAAGAAAGATAATAGATAAGATAGGGTGCTTGCCTTGCACAAGGCTAGCCAGATTTTGAGCCCTGTGTCTCATGGTCTCTTGAGCCTAGCCAGAAGTGATTCCTGAGTACAAAGCCAGGATTGACCCCCTGAGACATGCTGGGTGTGGTCCAAAAGCCAAAATAAATAAAAAAGAACTGAGCTGAGTCTAAATGAACCTGGCACAGATTGTGAAAACAAGTTGTTCATTTGAGTTCCCATTTTGCAACCTACAGTTCTGTCATCCTCTGTCAAAAACATTTGAACCTACATTTTCCCATTTTTTAGAATTATAAAAATGAAAAAAGAGGGGCCTGGAGAGATAGTACACAGTGCACTGGGTAATGCACTTTCCTTGCATGTGGCCAACCTGGGTTTAATCCCAGGAGCCCCCCCACCCCATAAGGTCCATAGAGCCTGACAGGAGGAATCCTTGAGTGTGGAGCCCTGAGCACCACTGGGTATAACATAAAAACAAGCAACAACAAATAGCCCCTGTTCCTCTTATCATGTTTCTGTATGTAGCAAATAAGTGGCAATATATAGAAACATGCTTATTTAAAAAGATTACAGGGCTGAAACTGTTAACAGGCTAGATACATTTGTTGCTTAATGGTATTTTATTTTATTTTTATTTATTTTTCTTTTTTTGGTTTTTGGGCCACACCCAAAGGTGCTCAGGGATTATTCCTGGCTATCTGCTCAGAAATAGTTCCTGGCAGGCACGGGGACCTTATGGGACGCCAGGATTCGAACCAACCACCTTAGGTCGTGGGTCGGCTGCTTGCAAGGCAAACGTCGCTGTGCTCTCTCTCCAGCCCCGCTTAATGGTACTGTAGATTTTATCCATGGCACCACATTGTCTCCTGAGCAGCATTGGAAGTAATCCTCGTGCACCAGATATAGTTCCCCCACCCCACACACACTGAAAAATAATAGTACAGGAAACCAGATATGACTCTCATTGGTCATGGTTTTAGCAGATGTTGATATCTTTGATGTGAGGAAGGGAGGTGTATATCCAGGCTAGGTGATGGTCTTGATGGACTGAATTCTGTAGGATACAGTCCTACACAGCATATATTTGGGGAAGCAGAATAAGAACTTGGCTGTCTAGTCTACAACAGAAAGGACACAAGAGAGTAAGTCTGTACCAAATGCCCCTCTTTTGAAGGATTGTTAAATCTCTGCAAACACTTAGGTAGGTTTGGCATGTTTTTTTCTCTTGCATGGATAGGCTGTTAAATTGTCAACTTAATCCATGACACCCTATGGGCTCTTGACTATGAAAACAAAAGGAAACGAATTATAAAAGGATCACATTAAGTTGAATTTTCAGCACCTAACCAGAATGCCAAGATTGAGGTCTGTGAGATTTATACTAATAGTGTTGCTTCATGACCCTTGCTGGAGAGATCTGATTCTCTTTAGTAGTCAGTGACCAGAGAAGCCTATAGCCATCTGCTAATTTTGAAGTTTTAAGATTAAAGATTAAAATTAAAATTAAGGGGGCCCGGGAGATAGCATGGAGGTAAGGCGTTTGCCTTTCATGCAAAAGGTCATCGGTTCGAATCCCGGTGCCCCATATGGTCCCCTGTGCCTGCCAGGAGCAATTTCTGAGCATGGAGCCAGGAGTAACCCCTGAGCACTGCCGGGTGTGACCCAAAAGCCAAAAAAAAAAAAAAAAAAAAATTAAAATTAAGGTGTGGCCCCAAAATAAAATTATTTTAATTTAAGTAATGGGGCCAGAGAGATAGGACTTCTGTAAGGCATTTGCCTTGCTAGCAGATGATCCAGGATAAATCATCCTCAGCATCCCATATGGTCCCCCTTGCCTGCCAGGAGTGATTTCTGAGTGCAGAGCCAGGAGTAACCCCTGAGTGCTGCCGGGTGTGACTCAAAAAAAAAAAAAAAAAACCAAATAAATCATTAAAATAAGATTTAAAATTAAAATGATCTGCTCTTGTCTTTTTTGTTTGTTTGTTTTGGTTTTGGTTTGGGGACCACCCTGACGGCACTCAGAAATCACTCCCTGCAGGCTCCGGGGACCATATGAGATGCTGGGGATCAAACCCTGGTTGGCCATATGCAAGGCAACTGCCCTACCCGCTGTGCTATCACTTTAGCCCCTGTTCATGTCATTTTATTTGTTTTGGTGGTTTTTTTTTTTAGGGGGGGCACATCTGGTGCTGCACTCTACCCTCTGTGCTATCACTCTGGCCCCAGCTGATGTCATTTTAATCTGACATCTCACAGATTAAAGTTCCATTGAAGTATCACTGAGAGATATGAGTATGAAATGGTAATTGTGAGCTTAGCTAAAAGTGTCTTTGGTCTTCCCAGAAACATACCTTCCGCTAGCTAAAGAAATGCTGTTATCTGACTTTGTATCTTTAAAGGGACCTGTTTTAGGATACTCTTCACTGAGACATGTTTTGGCCCTACTGAGTCTGATAATCGGTAGAGATGCCTCACCCCAACCCCAACGTACCAGAAATCCCTCTTACAGTTCAGTGCCCCACTGGCCAGGTGCACTCCATCTCGGAGCAGCTTTGGACACACTGGACTGCAGAGCCCAAAAGTTCTGTGCTGGGGGAAAAACTGAAATGTAAACCCTCTTCAGGGTCAGGCACATCAGCGTGGACTGGCTTCCCAGTTCTCTTATTCAGCTGTTATTAATGGGGTCTGGAATTTCTTTTAGGGAAGCTGTTCCCTGGTAGTAAATTATTATCCATTAAGAATTGTAATAAATCAGGTCATTGGAAAATATCTCTTTCCTTTCCCTTTCCTTTTCCTCTTCCTCCCGTTCTTCAGTACTACCCTAGGTGTCATATATGTAATGTAAGGCTAGTGCTTTGCCACTGAGTCACATTCCCAGCCTTCTTTCTCATGCCATGAAGAAACTTCTGTCAATCTTGCAAGTCTATCTCCTCATAGGTGGTATTTTCCATTTGTTCTACTTCCATACAGCATCAACTGACTTGAAAAACTCTTTAGACTTCCTTACAGTGAAGAAATAGTGTTCAATTTGTTCAGCGAATTTCTTAAAGCTCTAGTGAGGATTTATTATAGCTTATATAGAGGTTAGACCTTGTATGATGGTCTAACTGTGCCCAAGAAGGACAGGTCTTAACTTACTCCATCAAGTCATCCTTCTCTAATTTTGCCTTTGATGGTTTCAGAGAACACACACTGCATTGGCTTAATTTCTTATATTTCAAGTAATTATTGTCTTAGTTTGTGAAGCGCATACTTTGCTGCAGTGTGCTAGGAATCACAGAAGAGTTGTCATGCTGCAAGTGTGTGCAAGCACTATGGCCAAGTATGTGTGATGACCCCTCACCCCAGTACCACAATAGCTGTGTCTCTACAGAAACTATGATAACAGATGGGAAAGAGACTGGGATGTCTCAGCAGCAGAACACTTACCATGCAGGTATGAGGCCCTAAGTTTGACCCTTGACCCCACACACAAACAACAAAGGGAACAGGAAGGAATGGGGATGGGAGGAGATCAAGGAAGAAAATATATCCTTTGTGGCTGAATGCCATAAGCCCAAGCCACACAGTTCTATAGTTGTGTATTTAGTCTTGGGTCTGTATGCAATGTTTGAACCTTCCAACATAGATTTCATGTCTCTGAAACTTGTTAGTATAATAGTAATGGTTGACATGACTTTCATGATCATAAATTGCCCATATTTATAGATACCTGGAAGAGTAAATCATCCCTTGCCTACTAGGCAAATATAAACATTTCACTTCCTCTTGTCATAGAAAACTTGAGAAAATTCTGTGACTCATGTTTCCTGCCAGTGGAAGCCAGAGAGGAGTCTAAAAGGGCAAGGGCAAAACAGGGCAAAGGTCACCTTTGCTTAACCTCTAAAGCAAGAGGACCCAGCTCTGTGCACAGCTACAATGCTGCAATCTCTTAGAATGAGAAATGACTAAAAAGTAGTTGAGTCCTAGCTTGCTAGTCTGTGAAGGCAAATGAAATGAAAAGCTACAATGAGAGAACAAAGCCTAAATGGGTGGTCCTAGGCACTTTCTAATGATCAAAGAAGAAATACTATAGGGGCCAGAGTAATAGCACAGTATATGGCATTTGCCTTGTTCGTGGCATGCCCAAATTTAATCATATGGTCCCCCAAGCCTGCCTGAGTGATTACTGAGCACAGAAGAAGGAATAACCCCTGAGCACCTCTGGGTGTGGACCTCCTCTCCCCCCCGAGAATCCTACAAACTGCATGGCTTTTGATCTTCCTATAGGTGATCTTCTCTGAGTGGGTAGGGTTAAACCTTTTCCATATCACATTGAATACTCCAGGTCATACTGTCCCTTGAAAATTCAAAGCAGTAATGTGTGCCGGAGAGATAGCATGGAGGTAAGTGTTTTGAATCCCAGCGTCCCATATGATCCCCTGAGCTTGCCAGGAGCGATTTCTGAGCATAGAGCCAGGAGTAACCCCTGAGCGCTGCCGGGTGTGACCCCCCCCCAAAAAAAAAAAAAAAAAGAGCAGTAATGAAGTTGCCAACACAGGATGATCAAGCCATGATTGTAGATTTATCAGGATGGCACTCAATTCATATGTGGTCTGCCTTGCTCCACAATTTACAAAATTGAGCAACAACTCATATAGGAACTTCACTTTCAAGCACGGTGGAAGGAGAGAACTCACTTCCATGTCACTTTTCAGTTGCAGTTAGAACCTGGGTTCCATCTGTAGCCTAATACTACAGAGTCTAGACTCATGCCTTATCCCACATAGAAATGTCTCTCAGCCAGTCCGTGATTCTGGTTTTTGTGGAGTTTGGGGGATTTGTGTATTTTTGTTTGTGTTTGCTTTGGTATTTTTGTTTGTGTTTGCTTTGGTTTGATGGTTGGGGGAGTTGAGGTAGTTGGGTTTTAGGCCGCATGCCACTATGCTCAGACTCGGGACCATATAGGATTCCAGGTATCATACCCAGGTTAGTTGTGTGTAAGGCAAGTGCACTACCCCTGTGGCTATTTTATCCACACGTTCTAGGATGTGAAAGCATGGGAAAACAACAGCTGTCTTATCTCCAACATAAGCAAAGAGAAATACAAAGCAGAAACAAAGGCCCCTCCCTTCCAGCACAGGAAAGTAGAGAAGAGACAATTAATGTCTCTGGCTGATGTTCTGAATGTTTCTGAGGGCATCTAGCCAGGCTTCCTAAAATCAATCACTTAGACAAATATTTCCTTTTAGTTGGAAATTTTGCTTATTTTACTTTGGGAAGTTTCCACTGCTGAGTTATAGCATAGGGTGTAGTTCATGACTTGTTGCTTTCCAAGACTATGGGCAGCCAGTTCTTGGATGGTTGTGTAATGAGCACATCTGAAATGACTTGATCTAGTATTACTAAAAGAAATGTAGATCAGATAATAAATTTAAATATATCAGTTTTTTAAAAAAGAGAAAGATCACAGCAAAAACATTCTAGTTTTTGATAAGGGAAGCAAAAAAAAAAAGAATGAGCAATATTGGGAAATTCTCTGGGTCCTTAAGACAGATGCTCTCTTCTGGATGGTGCCCATCATTTTAAATCACAGGCACATTTCCTGTGAGTGTATGACCAACCACAGATGACCCTCTTAACATGCTAAGTCACAAATCTCTCCAACAGGTAAGTAGCATCATAGTTCCTCAAAACACAGGCTCCCTGTTTTGTCCACTGCTGTGCCTGACCACCTAGCACAGTGTCTGGCTGGAAGCAGATACTTATTACATAACTGTCTGTTTTGTTTTGTTTGAACCACTCTCAGCAGTGCTCAGGAGGTTACTCCTGGGCTGTCATTTACTCTCCAGGACTGCTAGAGGCCAAGGATTAAAACCATCTTTCCCACATACAAGAGTGTGCTCTAGCTTTTTGTGGCAATATCTCAGGCCCCAAAATATCTGTTGAATGGTTGGATGAATTTATACTGCAGCATCTTACTTAGGGATATGTAGAAATGAATGAAAACTGGCCATGGTTCTCTACGACTTTTCCAAAGTCCCTGTCAGATTTCCAGATTTCATTCAAGCTTTCCCAGGCTTATAAAGATGAAAGGACAGTGGAATGAGGAAGCAGGCTCGGAATGAGTATGAGAGGAGAAAAGCAGCACTCAGATGTCCCAGTCTCTTATGTGAGACCCTCCACACTTACCTTAAATACTGAAGTACTCTAAGTAGGTGATTCCACCTCGTACTGGGACTTGTCATCTTTACAGGAAGGGAAAGAGGCGATATCTCTTGGGGAGGGGGATGGCAGCCTCCTGCTTATCACATTTATAGTCCACATCTCCTTTGGAATTAGAAGGCTACAAATAGACTTTTGGCAGTTCTTGCACATTAGCTGAAAGTAGGTTGTCCTGTTTGGAAAAATACTTCTTTCCAGATGATGCATAGAGCTCACCAGGCAGTTACTGTTCTAAAACAGAACCTTAGTTCAAGCTCAGAGCCTTTTTTCCTATTAAGGATGTGACCCAGATCCTGGGAGCTGTTTCCTCTTGGTCTATGTGAAGCTGCATTTGGCCACCAGTGACCTGAGAGCTGCCTATCCTAACTTAGTGAAGACTCAGCCTTTGATAATTTGATATTCCAGATCTCCAAAATCTCTCACTCTCAGCTGAAAAGACACTTGTGATGGCAATTGCCCTAAAGTATGCAAGTGGGATCCAGGTGGTTCTTGGCCAACTCACTGAATCCTGCTAGTGATACTTGGACTTTACAGCCTTTTTCATCCATCTTTGATCAACAGCATGTAGTCCACATATATTAAATATACAAGTGCTCTAATCCAGCTAGTAGACTTACACTCTGAAGACTGCTTCAGTTTTGAAAAACGGAGTTGAGCAGTTTAAAGTGATGTACCCTGTGCAAACCTAGAATAGCATGCCCACAGAGCACTGCTGAGCCCAGGGATTTTAACCCAAACCTTTTATTTCTTTTGGTACATTTCTCTGAGCCTTTTTCTCAATTACTGTACATTTATCTGAATTTGTAGATGAACATGGTCCACATCTTTCTTTTAGTCTTTTCTTTCTTTCCTTTTCAGTCTCAGTAAATTAGATTGTATTTGGTGAAAGACTAGTAAGGTAACAGGTACACTGAGGCTTCCTGCAATCATAAACAGTTCTTTCTGCTGGTTGCTTTCAGAACCAAAGAGGTTCTGAGCTCCTGGGAGAGCAGAGTACTAAGTTTCTAGAACATATTCTTATTTTGTTTTGTTTTGTTTTGATTTGTTTTGTTTTTGGGCCACACCCAGTGACGCTCCTGGCTATGCGTTCAGAAGTCGCTCCTGGCTTGGGGAACTATATGGGACACCATGGGATCGAACCACGGTCCGGTCCATCCAAGGCTAGCGCAGGCAAGGCAGGCACCTTACCTCTTGCACCACCACCTGGCCCCAGAACATTTTCTATATAATCTGTCACATCACAAAAATTTACTAAATTGGGCCAGAGAGATAGCATGGAGGTAAGGCTTTCATACAGAAGGACGGTGGTTCGAATCCCGGTATCCCATCTGGTCCCCCATGCCTGCCAGGGGCAATTTCTGAGCATAGAGCCAGGAGTAACCCCTGAGCGCTGCCAGATGTGAGCCAAAAACCAAAAAATTTTTACTAAATTAATATCCTCATTTATATCCTGCAGTCCATCATTTAGAGGCTTTTCCTGCTACACAGACATTTCCATCCAAAGCTGAGTTAGTATGATAATTCTCAGTTTGATTTCTTTTTTTTTTGGGGGGGGGTTGGTTTTTGGGTCACTCCCGACAGCACTCAGGGGTTACTCCTGGCTCTACTCTTAGAAATCGCTCCTGACAGTCTCAGGGGACCATATG
This sequence comes from Crocidura indochinensis, assembly GCA_004027635.1. Lineage (NCBI taxonomy): Eukaryota > Metazoa > Chordata > Mammalia > Eulipotyphla > Soricidae > Crocidura > Crocidura indochinensis. The sequence goes on from PVKC010001003.1 coordinate 52,801, forward strand.
GGATGCTGGGACTCGAACCACTGTCCTTCTGTGATTTTTTGTTTGTTTGTTTTGTTTTTGGGCCACACCTGGCGGTGCTCAGGGGTTTCTCCTGGCTATCTGCTCAGAAATAACTCCTGACAGGCACGGGGGACCATATGGGACACCGGGATTTGAACCAACCACCTTTGGTACTGGATCAGCTGCTTGCAAAGCTAACACTGCTGTGCTATCTCTCCGGCCCCCTTCTGTGATTTCTTAAGAGTGTAAACTGTTGGGGCCGGGCGGTGGTGCTGAAGGTAAGGTGCCTGCCTTACCGCGCTACGGACCACGGTTCGATCCCCCGTGCCCCATATGGTCGCCCAGGCCAGCCAGGGGCGACTTCTGAGCGCATAGCCAGGAGTAACCCCTGAGCGTCACTGGGTGTGACCCAAAAACCAAAAAAAAAAAAAAAAAAAAGAGTGTAAACTGTCACAGAATCAGTTACCTACCCTGGCCAGGAAGAAAGGTCATTCATAATGGTATCTCTCCTTTGTTTCATATCTCATCTCTTCCTCCTTGAGTGTACTCCTACTTGAAATTCTAGTTATATCATTTGTTTCTTCCCATCTCTATGCCTAAATTGATGCTGTGCCTCTTTTTTTTTTGGGGGGGGGGGGCCCTCATCTGGCATTGTTCAGGGCTTACTCCAGGCTCTATATCCAGGGCTTACTTCTGGCTTTATGGTAAGGGATCACTCCTATCAGGGTTAGATAAGCTATATGAGGTGTGAAGGATTGAAACTGAGTAGGCCACATGCAAGGCAAACATCTATCCACTGTACTATTTCTTTATTTCTATTTTATTTTATTTTTGGTTTTTGGGTCACAACTGGCAGTACTCAGGGATTACTCCTGGCTCTATGCTCAGAAATTGCTCCTGGCAGGATTGGGGGACCATATGGGACGCAGGGATTCGAACCACCATTCTTCTGCATGCAAGGCAAATGCCTTACCTGCGTGCTATTTCTCTAGCCCTCCTCCTTCATTTTGACACTTTCTTCTCATTGTTCTCTGATAAATAATTGTTTATTTTTGTAGTTCAGAGCAAATAGATATAGCATACTTGTACCAGGCTGCATGCAGCTTGATGTTGAAAATATTACTGGACATCAGATATGCCATTTAACTCCTATTTGTCACATACTGACCATGTACTTAAGTAAAAATGATGATATATATGGGCATATAATTGGCATAAACATATATGTGTATATTCATTCATAGAAACCTTGGAAGATGGGTATAATCTTCATGTATAGATTAGGAAATGAGTTGTCTCACTAGTTAGTTTTTCTAAGATTCTGTCACTGGTAAAGTCTGAATCTGTCTGACTCTAAGCATGTTTGTTTCAATCATATGAAGGGGAACTCTTAAAGTATAAATAGTATACCTTCTGACAAAGTTTGGGATCTGCAGTTATAGACTGAGAGAAACAGATGCAGCATTTTAGTTGCATCAGAAAAATTCAGAAAAATATTTAAAAAGTGAAACGGGAAAATTTCTTTTTTAGAAAAGAATGATAGAAGGAACTTAGGTTTATTTTATTCACTCTGCCTCTAGCAAAGATCACTAGATACTAAACATCACAGGGAAGCAATTCAGAAGTCTCATTCATTCTATATCTCATCCAACAAATTTCTCTAAAGGTGAGGAGATTACTTTATAGTAGAGCTAGGTGACCAGCACTTTACCTGCGCCATCCAGACCTTAGGAACAAGTTCTTAGATTCTTTCTGATTTAGTTTATGGTTAAGTAACAAGCATCTCTGCTCAGAGCACACTACCACCACAACCATGTAGGTACAGACACACTGAACCTCCTGGAATTTGAATCAGAGGGACCCTCATATCCGTGCACTCTTGACTAGGTCCTGTAAGAGGAATCCACAGAACTCTTCCTTGTCCATGAGAAGAGCTTCTTTAAGGTCTAAGCTAGATCACCTCAACCCCCATTCCAAGTTAGCTGGGCTCATTAGAATGTCAGGGACAATAAAGGAAGGGAGCAGCCTCTCCTGTAGGAGCTCATATGCAGTCTGTTTGACAAAGTTTTATCCTTTTCCCACTGGCCTGGCCTCTAGCTAAAATTGTAGCCATTTATTTGACTTTAAGCCCTCCCCAAGTCTCCCTGTCCATGAGGGAGGCTACCCACCACTTTTGGATTGAGAAGGGATGGCCTTGAATCTTTGAATGTCTCTTGCCCCAGTGCACGTGTACCTATTCCGACCTGTGTTTTATTCCCTTCATTTGTCATCAGAACCTGGCTGTTTATTTGCCTTGTAGGTTCAAGTGTGAATGGCTTGGAGGAACCCAGCATTGCCAAGAGGCTAAGGGGTACCCCTGAAAGGATCGAACTGGAGAACTACCGGCTCTCTGTGAAGCAGGTGGAAGAACTGGAGGAGGTACCTGAGGAGACACAGGCCGAGCACAACCTGAGCAGCGTGCTGGACAAGGGCACAGAGGAGGACATTGATAGCAGGTCAGCCAGTGCCTTGGGGCTGTTCAAATCTACCTTGATACCCACAAGTTCCTGGGTGCTACAAAGTGCTGGTGGCTATCCTGCTCAAGGAGGAAAGTACACCTATTTAATAGCTAAGACACCTACCAACTGTGTGACCCTAGACCAGTGGTCGGCAACCTTTTTTTTCAACTGAGCCAAATCTCACCAAAACCATGATTGAGATTTATTTTGAGAGCCACATTTGGGGGGAGGGGGTGTTAACACCCGGCAGTGCTTTTTTTTTTTTTTTTTTTTTTTTTTCAGCACTCAGGGGTCACTCCTGGTTCTATGCTCAGAAATCGCTCCTGGCAGGCTCAAGGGACCATATGGGATGCCGGGATTCGAACCACCGACCTTCTGCATGAGAGGCAAACGCTTTATCTCCATGCTATCTCGCCGACCCCAAAAATCGATTTTTTAAAATCGAAAATACATAGGATGGTACACTGTTTTTAA